>BSBK01001589.1:245000-507500 GCA_027943335.1 Chamaecyparis obtusa
CAAATAACAACTAAAAAGAAAATCAAAATACAAACCCTTTCCCAAAAGGTTCTAAGGCTAGGTGGAAAACTCTAAGTGACAAGCTAGGTTTTCCTACCCTTACCAAAAAATCATAAAGACACAACCATAAAATTTGGAGAGATTTTTAGAGGGTTTGGTGTGATGAAGAAAGAGGGAAATAAAGTTTTCTTTGAATAAAAAAGAAAAGCTCTACAACTTTCCTTCTCTATTGTGAGGTTATAGCCAGCCCTTTTGTATCTGAATAATCTTCATTCCAATGTAAATGTGATTTGAAATAAACTGATATAGTATTGATTTCTATCGTTAACCATTTCCATATAAGTTTAATTTGTTTTTATGAGGCTTTGAACAGAGGAAGTCCTCATTTACGTTGACTATCCCGGTTATGGATTTGGTGCAATCAATCAATTGTTTTGAAGTTTAAATGAGCACATAGGCTCTCTAATTTCTTTAATTATTTTGGATTTTGGGAGAAGCCTATTAATGTATAAGTATGTTCCATTAAGTTTTTGAATGCAGGGATATACAAGAGTTTGAAAATGGAGATATCTGATTGACAAACAATACAGTATCAAAAAAAATGACAATCAGTGTGGGGGCCATAAATTTCAATTCAATTGTTGGATTGTGATGATCTTTAAATATGTTTTGCAAAACCTAATTACACCCATCCTCACTGTAACGATTGAGGAGTTTTGATCAAAATAAAAAGTTATACACATCTAAGTACGGGTCTATTTAGAGGAAAAAAATCTGTCATGTTAGGACAGTCATAGATAAGATGATTGTTTAAATAAATTTGATCTTATGTTGATGAATTTTATGAAGAGTTTTGAGTATAGGTAGGGAATAGGATAGTTTTTAGTTCTCTTGATTTGTGTACATTCAATTTATGATACTATCTTTTTTTCTTTTCCAGAGAGTAGATAAGGAGTAGTGACATAGTTCACAATCTAAATCACAGTTCTATATTTTCCAGGAAGTAAACAAACAATATAGCTTCACACGAAACATGATAACACATAGAAGAAATATTAATCATTTGTACAATAATTTATTTACCATATATCTATCATTTCTCCTAAGTCCTTTCACACAGGAAAAACAAACATAATACAATAGAATAATACATTCTTCATATTGCATGTACACAAGAAGCAATCACAAATACAAAACAAAATAAATCACACAAATAAAATAAGGAGGAGCATCTTCTAGGATAGCTCCTACCTGGATTCCGATGAAGACAACCATTGAAGAAGTATGAATCAATCAACTTGGCCTACTTCCAACACTCCAACAAATCCTTCTGATTGCAGACACCGACTTTTCCAAATATACAATAATCAATAATGATATCCTAAAACTAAGATCAGTTCTCCTGTGAATAATCCAGCCCACTCCCATTCCTCAAAGGCTTCCTCCCTTAAATAGGTTGAAGGATCGGTTGCATGGGAAAATCAATCGATGCAACCATCCCAACTAAAAGGTAGTTTATAGTTTAGGATTTAATTAATTTCATTCAAGCCATTCAAGGGAAGGGAATAGCTAATTTAATATTATTAATAATAAAATCTAATATGAAAGCCTCATAAATATTAATAAACTAATATTATTTTCCTTCATTTAAGGCAAAGGAAATAATTTATTACTATTATTACTTATCACCTTATTTACTGAAGTTATGGTAAAAGATTTACCATATAATAATTAATCCTTCAGGTAAATTATTTATTTATTATTATTATTTAAAATACAATTACTTTCACACCATATTATATAGATATATGTAACCATAGGCATACATGTGCACCCATATGCTTATGTGTACATATATTGTTATAATATTATTAAAACTAATATTATTATTAATATTATAAACATCTTATTATTATGGTATTATAAAATATTATTATCCAAACAAATAATAAATCATATTGCATACAAAGTAAAATCATGATATATGTGTGTGTGTGTGTGTGTGTGTGTGGTGATCACTAACACAAGATGTTCTAACAAGATTAGCGAAATCAATCACAACATCCTAAACTCGCATGAAATAATGTCTCGTATACATTATCTACTAACAACGATCGAGCATATTATTAAGAATAATTAAAGATACCTTATCCAAACCTTAGTCTCCTAAAATGCAAGAGACAAGAACAAGAAACAAGATCACCATAATCCAACAAACTGATATACACAATGATACAACAACAACACAAGGGACTGACTTAGGAACTCCCCACCTAAGGGTAATAAGGGTCATAGGTTGAGTTCCTTCTCATGGAACCTTGATGATATCTTCGTAACAACAACAACAATCAAGGATTTGAGGGATCGCTCAGACCTGTGAGACTAGGTGGAGACAATAACCGGTACCTGTAGTCCTGCATCACCGAGAAGAAACACCTGTGCAAATAAATATATATATATATATATATAGACATATGAAGATAGATGACCAGGATCGATACATCGTGTGGACCTCAACTAAGTGAGTAACTATGACTTTGTCCTGAGTCATGAAAATAGTTCAATCACATATGTACACTAAGCATGAGGCATCACATATATATAATGGTTAGCTTCCAAATCCTTGGTTTAGCTCTTTAAATCTTCATAAGTATATGCAAGATGAATGATTTCTAGTTTAATAAACAATGATCATAGCTGAGTATATCTAAATATCTGATAAGCATATCATCATAACATAAATGTGAATACATAGCTCTAATCATCATAATGTAAAATGACCAAATTAAACAGTCCAAGTATAATCATCGGAGAGGGTGTTACACAATATATTTTGAATTTTTGAATAAGAAATGAAATGCAAAATAACTATGAATGAGAATGCAAGATTCACACTATGCTATGAAATCAAAATTAATCTATGATGCAAGAATTGAAATCTAAACTAAGAATAAAAATGCAAATAAACTATGCTAAGAAATTGAAATGTTACAATACTAGGTTGCTAGAATGCTTAGAATGATTGTGCTTGCAAAATTCTTAGTAGCCTACAAATGAGAGAGAGGCCTTCTTTTATAGAAAATGAAAAGAAATGGACGGTGGAGATTAAGAGGCAAAAGAATGAGTGGCTAGGATTAAAGGTTAGGTAGGGTTTGGAAAAGATGAAGAGGCAAAAAATATGAGTGGATAGGGTTAAGAGGCAAAAAGATGAAGTGGCAAAAGTCAAACTTCATTTGAGGGAAAAAGGTATTTGAAAATGATTGGTGGAGAAAAAAGATGGAGAGGTGGCCACCTTGGAAAAGGTAATTGTGCACATGTTTAGAGATAATCCACCTTTTAAATCAAGATTAGAAGAATATTAGAAAAAGGTAAGCATAGGAAAAAGGGAAAATGAATTAAATTAAAATAAATTTAATTTAATCATGGTTTAGAAGAATTTTAGGCTAGTGGAGGAATAAAATAAATAAAATTTATTTTATAAAGGGAAATGGAGGGATAATATATTAAATTGAATTTCATATATTATAGTATTTAAATAAAATTTAAATACAAAGGGAAAATGAATTTATTTAATTAAAATTAATTTAATTAAATAAATAGGGGAATATAGCAATATAGTTAATTAATTAAAATCAACTATAATGTTAAGGGCAAATATTAATAAAAATTAATATTACAGTGCAAAAGGAAAATGAATTTATTTAATTAAATTGAATTTAGTAAAATAAATAGAGGAATATAACAATATAGTTAATTAATAAAAATTAACTATAATGTTAAAGGAAAATATTAATAAAAATTAATATTAGAGAGTGAATGGACAATTTTAGGTGTCTATAGTATATATATGGAAACATAAGGCCAACAGACCTATGATACACATACAATCTGGAAAAAGCATAGAAAAACAACATTTAAGAATGACTAAAATCACCTATTGATTTATTTCAATCAAGAAATTATATATTAGAACCAACTAATTAGACATACAAAATCTAGTTTGTCCTTATATGCTTAATACAATGACCAACTGGTCATCCTATATTTGCACAACAAAATCTAGCTTTGGCAAAAATAAAAATATAAACTCTCCAATTCCTCACTACAATTACAGAACTCTAAAAATTATCTCGTTCCACTGTAGCCAACTAACCGCTGGAAAAAAAGAACCCCCTCTATCTATCCTTTTGTTGTTTATATAATCTTCTTTCTTCCTGATGATGTTTTTTTAGTTGCTATAACTAATTCTTGATTCTTGAAAACACATATGTCCTCTTTCCTTTCTCATTACACTCCCCAATAAAATGTTAAAATGTTATCATTATGATTTTTAATTTATTTTAACATCACCACCTTATCATGTGGATTTCCAATATACAATTACTATGTTTAAAATAATTGTCATATGTCAAGAAATAATCCTTCCATAACTAACCCCACCGAAATCAGTATTTTCCCTAGCAAAAAACTTAGGTCTCCAAGCTGGGGGCATAAATTTGTGCTCCACCATTGGAACAACCTAAGTTTGAGATATGTTGGCTGAAACCTAATTTTTTAAATTCTAACCACAGTGATTGCACAAATTATATCTGCAGAAAAAGATACGTGCTACTATGTGATGGTCTATGTGACTGCCATAAACGGTCACGTGAAGATGTTAGGCACCTCTTTCACTACACTTTCATCCTTTCCTTCCATATCAATAGGATCCAAAAGGTTCCAATTCCTTGATGTATTATCCAAATCATGAATTTAATCAAGTCAACTGAATTATTTCCTTCCCAATTTGGACTTCCAAAATAGGTTATGCATCTTTCACTCATCAGGCCATACCACACATCAATTTGTGACATTCCTTTCTCAAACCCACAATGCATAACTCTATGCATTTTGTTTCAATGCCTCATTGTGATGCTTTGTTTCTTTATATTTGCATCCCGGGAGTAAGTTTTGAGATTGTCAATGGTTAGACACCTCACATTTTTTAAGATACTGATAAATCATTATTAATCCCTTCTGATATTGAGGGTGAATTATGATTGAGGAAGTTAAAAAAAAATCCTTTGTCACAAGAATGATAACCAAGGCATGAAGCTCTACCCTTACTTTATCAAAATCAAGAGGCATGGAGATTAGAGATTTTAAATTAATCAAATATTTCTCAGTATTCCATTTTGATTTGTTGGGGACAGTTTGAACCTTTGAACTTTGAATGACCCTTTTGAATTTGTTTGCTCTTCGCATGCACTTCTGAACTTTGAACCAGCTACACTTGAATCTTGAACTTTGTACCTTTTGAAACAATGAGAGATGGAAAATTGAACTTTGAACTGGAGTTTGAGGTTCGATTTGAATATATCCCCTACTTTTGATGCTTCTCCTTTGTGAAACATGAACTTCATAAAACATGGTTAGCAAGAACTAATACAATATATGGGAACAATTTAGAAAATCTCCCTATGGGGCCTAATTTCAAAAATTTTAAGAGTTGGGTGCTAAAAGCAAGCCAACAACTAGCTCTAATTGGGGATATGTGCATGAAAGGTGCATAAAGAATCCAACATTTCTGGTCAAAAGACCAGTGCCTAGTCCATTGGGTAGCAGAGTCAAAGCACATAAAAAAAAAGAGGGGCTGCCTATGGGGAGAGTAGGGCAACAACCAGAACAAAGCGTAAAGCAAAAAAAACTACTGAAAACACCTACACTAATAGCAAAGTAGCAACAAACTAAAACAGGGAAAACCTATATACTAGAATGGACTGGTGAGGAGACCTCACCACAAAGAACGTGAAAAAGAGAATGACTTACACAAAGCCATTCACTGGCTGATAGAAGTAGGAGCCTCTTCTAAACAATGGATTACATCTACATGAAAGAACCCAACACCACTTCATCTAGATAGACCTCTTGTTGCTACAAGTAAAATTGATATTTCACAAGAATTGGGAAAGGTATACATTTTCCTCAAAGACCCACAATTCATCATAAATTTCAGAATTCCCCAAGTCTTCCAGCATAGAATTTTCAGCATCATTATTAATCTAGGACTGAAAGGATTCATATCTCAACATCTGAAAAGAGAATATCACATCACCTTCAAACTGTTCAAATAAAATAGTAGCATGGTCAAAATCAAATGATATAGCACACATCACATGAATATATGGATCGAATACAGCAGTGCATTCACTTTGGGAGCCCCAGGACATACACTGTAAGGTACCCAATTTATTGACCCAAATACTGAAATTCTCTTTGCTTGACCAACTACAAATTTGATGTCTTTTCCTTTCATAAGATCCATGACAATAGAAGTGTCCAATTTGCTACAAGTACAGCTCTTCAATGGATATATTGGTAGTCTTCTTCATAAGAGAATGATCATCATAATAAAATGAACCATGTGAAAATACCATATCTAAGGGATCATGCTGATTTACCAGCCTAAAGAAAACATCTTCAATCAAATAAATATCAACATTAGCATGAAATGAGCATGGTATATAAACCTTAATTTTTATGGTTGAGACATCAATCACCATTTGTGCTTGATGCTCTTCTTTTTCCTCCATTTTTCTATTTTTTGAATATGGCACAAGTATATTATCTTGGAGTTGAAAATTTTTGGCATTCCTCTTATTAGGTACACACACCATTAGTTTATCATAAAAAAGGGAAAGTGCCATATCTTGATCATTACATCTTTTTGAATAATGAGAATCCATAACAAAAGACATAAAGCTTTGAACTTCATTTTCAACACATGATTGAAAAGTGTATTGCAAATCCTTTAAAACACTGACTTGTTTGTCCTTCTCAAACGTACCACTTTTAGCATAGATGTTTTCAAATTCTTTGTCCATTGGATCAACATTCTCAAGCATTATATCATTATGATGTAGGAGCATCCTGGGTGTAAGAGCAATCTTGCATCACCCAAAAATATTTATGTTTTCTTTTCAATAAGGGCTATCTTGTGTAGAGCTGCTATTTATGGAAACTTGCTATTTTTAGTAAGTTGGTCATACGATCTCAGAATGTTCTTATTTCACAGTTGGAGGTTTATCTTAGTCATATCAGCCTTCCTGTAAAGTTTCATTGCTAGATCAAGTCTAGTTTTCAAGATATAGAAACTTTTCAGTTTTAGAAATAGGGTACAGAAACTTTGAACTCAATTTTGAAGGCTTTAGAGGCCCCAGATGAGGTTAAATTTTTGGCTGAATAAAGCTTGCTTGATTCAAGCATTGTAGAGCTCCTCTTGCCCTTTTCAAAATGGGGTTATAATAGTCAATCAGGTCAACGGGTGATGACTTATGGTCTCCGGAAGTTGGGTCACCTGAAATGGCAGAAAATGATTTTCCTTCAAAATTTCTATTTGTGTTTCAAAAGTTATTTTGAGTTGACTTTGATGTACTAAAATGAAAAATAAAATAATTCTAAGTTTGGTCGGCCCTTAGGGCTAAATTTTTCTGGAACCTTCTCGGGCGGTGGAAATTGCCTATATAAAGAAGGCCCGTAGTGTTGTCTAGGCAGTTCGGGACAGTTCTAGGTAGAGATCTGGGTATTGATACAAGGCTTTGTCCTATAGAATATTGTAAGGGAATGCCCATGTGGCTTTGCATATTATAATTTTGAAAGTTTGTAATTCCACATTTGTGGAGATAATAAGAAGCCAATTTTTTGTTCTTGCATATTGTTGTTCTTTCTCTATTTTTGTTATGTGTTTGTGGTATTAAGGGGAGCACCCTTCATCAAGTGGTATCAGAGTAGGAGTTTCTGAGTGTGTAAATAGATCACTGATTGTGAGGCAGTTTGCACTAGGACCGTGGGTTAGGGTTTCTGTGTAAATAGATCACCAACTGTGAGGTAGTTTGCACCAGGACTGTGGTTAGGGTTTCAGCACGCATCGCAAAAATACCTCCACAAAGGGAATGTGGTGGAAGAGCTGGTGTTGTAACACCTAAGGTTAGAGCACTCTAGAGACAAGTGCGAGCATTGCAAGAAGAGATTCATAGAGGAATGAATCTTAATGTCAAAGATGAAAGCGAGGATGAAGCCGAAGAAGAAGATCAAGAAGGAGAAGTCAAAGTTGTGAACTCGGAGGAAGAAAGACTTTTTCAGGCCATTTCCAAGATCAAGAAAAGACCTAAGATCGAGGTTCCTACATTTTCAGGGAAACTTAACCTAGAAGAATTGATCGACTGGATCAATGAATGTGAGGAATATTTTGAGTATGAAGATATTGAGGATCCTGATTGAGTCAAATTTGTGAAGGCCAGACTGAAAGGTCATGCGAAGATCTGGTGGCAAGAGATTCAATTGGAGTGAAATAGAAGAGGGAAAGATAAAATCACAAGATGAGATCGGATGGTGGATAATTGAAGCGATAGTTCATTCCTGTTGATTATGAGCTTGACCTACTGAAGAAAATGCAAAGTTTGAAGCAAGTAGGAAGATCTATTCAGGAGTATACAGAGGAGTTCTATCGAATCCTCATCAGAATAGGCCATGCAGAAGCTGATAAGGAGAAAGTTGTCCGTTACCTTAATGGGTTAAGACCGAGCATTTAGGAAGAATTGAATCTGGTTCGAATGAATAGTATTAAAGAGGCATACCAGTTTGCCCTAAAAATAGAGGAAAAGCTGAACAAGAAGTTTGAGAGAAGACAAAGCAGAAGAAGTCGTGATGGAAGATCTGGTGGATGGTCATATGGAGATCAAAATGAAGATCCAAAAAATTAGGATGAGGCCAATAATAGTCAAAATCAGAGAGGGGATAATACCAATCATTTCAATGATCAGAATAATAGAGATCAGAGAGGAAGAGGAAGAGGACAAGAATCTAGAAGAGGAGGCTTCCGTGGAACATGTTTTCACTCTAGAGAAGAAGGTCATAGGGCATTTGAATGTCCTCAATGCCAAGGAAGGACAGATAAGAGGAATGAAGGTCAGGCCAGAGTTGCACATGTAGATGAAGATGCCAGATCATCAAATTCTGAAGATGCTGAAAGAGAAGAAATGCTAATTAACACAAGAGTCTTGTTGAGTGGTGAAAATGAACCTGAGCAAAGAAGGAGCATGTTTCGCACCAGGTGCAAGTGTGAAGGTAAGTGTTGTGATGTGATTATTGATAGTGGTAGCACTAATAATTTGGTGTCAAAAGAGATGGTGAAAAAGTTGAATCTCAAGAGGTGAAAACATCCACATCCATATCGGGTTGCTTGGGTGCAGAATGACCACAAGGTCATGGTCAGTGAACAGTACCTAGTAAAGTTCAAGATTGGTGGGTACCAAGATGAGGTACTATGCGATATCATATCTATGGATGCATGTCACATGTTGTTGGGTAGACCTTGGTAGTTTGACAGATGTGTTGTACATGATGGTCATGTGAATACCTATTCCCTGACAAAGGATGGAGTGCGACATAAGCTAAAGCCATTGAAGGAGACTGAAGAAAAGGTATGTGGTTTCTTAGATGGTATGAGGCATGAGCATATGTGTTTCACCTTAATTCTAAAGGCTGGGAAAGAGGAAGTAGAAGATGTACCTATAGAAGTTGCAGAATTATTGAATGAGTTTTAGGATAATGTATTTGATAGTGTGCCCGATGGATTACCGCCAATAAGAAAGATCATTCATCAGATGGACTTGATTCCAGGAACCAGTTTGCCAAATAAGGTAGCACACAAAATAACACTAGTAGAAAGTGAAGAGTTGAAGATAGATTTGAAGTTTAGCTCATCACATCATCCATAAATTGTATATGGAAGTAGTCCCAGAAACGCATTTGAGTTGAGGAGGATAGATAAAAGAGAAATAAGAAGTGATGAAGCTGAGGATTTTGCAGAACATTTGAAGAAGATACATGACGAGGTGAGGAAGCATATTACCAAGATGAATGTGTAGTATAAGGCTAAGGTAGATGAGAAAAGGAGGCATAAGGAATTTCAGGTTGGAGATGAAGTCATGGTTCATTTGTGGAAGGAAAGATTTCTAGTTGGTACATATAACAAGCTGAAAATGAAGAAGTTTGGGCCATGTAAGATACTAAAGAAACATGATTCAGGAAATACATATGAGGTCGAGTTGCCTACTGAACTGAATATTTCACCAGTATTTAATGTTTCAGATCTGACAGAGTATCATGAAGGAGGTGTTGAAGATGAGATCACAACAGTATAGTGGAGTATTCAAACAACTAGTTCAGATACTAAGGAGATTGAGGATATACTGAACAGTTGTGTTGGCAAAAGCACAAGGAACAGGGCATATGAAGAATATATGGTCAAGTGGAAAGGATGACTTGTTGAAGATTCATCATGGCTGACAAAGTAGGAGGTTAACCGTCTTGGTTTCCCTCTTCACACCTGAGTCGTGACAGGGTCACTTCTCAAATTACCCTAGGTGTCTGATGGAGGAGCATCCTGGGTGTAAGAGCAATCTTGCATCACCCAAAAATATTTATGTTTTCTTTTCAATAAGGGCTATCTTGTGTAGAGCTGCTATTTATGGAAACTTTCTATTTTTAGTAAGTTGGTCATACGATCTCAGAATGTTCTTATTTCACAGTTGGAGGTTCATCTTAATCATATCAGCCTTCCTATAAAGTTTCATTGCTAGATCAAGTCTGGTTTTCAAGATATTGAAACTTTTTGGTTTTGGAAACAGGGTATAGAAACTTTGAACTCAATGTTGAAGGCTTTAGAGGCCCCAGATGAGGTCTAATTTTGGGCTAAATGAAGCTTTCTTGATTTAGGCATTGTAGAGCTTCTTGTGCCCTTTCTGAAATGGGGTTATAATAGTCAATCGAGTCAACGGGTGATGACTTATGGTCTCCGAAAGTTGGGTCACCTAAAATGGCAGAAAATGATTTTCCTTCAAAATTTCTATTTGGGTTTCAAAAGTTATTTTGAGCTGACTTTGATGTAATAAAATGAAAAAATAAAATAATTCTAAGTTTGGTCGGCCCTTAGGGCTAAATGTTTCTGGAACCTTCTCGGGTGGTGGAAATTGCCTATGTAAAGAAGGCCCGTAGTGTTGTCTAGGTAGTTCAAGATAGTTCTGGGTAGAGATCTGGGTATTGATTCAAGGCTCTATCCTACAGAATATTGTAAAGGAATGCCCATGTGGCTTTGCATATTGTAATTCTGAAAGTTTGTAATTCCACATTTGTGGAGATAATAAGAACCCAATTTTATGTTCTTGCATATTGTTGTTGTTTCTCTGTTTCTATTATGTGTTTTTGGTATTAAGGGGAGCACCCTTCATCACATTATTTTCTATAGAAATCATGTCTGGAAAAATTCCATCTTTATTCATAACTAAAAGAGAGTTCATACTAGAATGTGTCATGCTGAAATCTTCTTGGTTGAGTAAGAACAAAAATTGATTCATAATTTCCTCTTCCGCACACGAGGTATTGTGAAGGCTTTCTAATATTACCAAGTGCTGCAATTTCTTACCATTGTCACCTCTAAAATATCCTTCTTGGCTACAATCAAGTCTGAAGTTTCATGACTGAAAGCTGAAAATATATCAACATCTGAAGTCATTGTAGGAGAACACTCTTGCGTAAAAGGCATCAAGGGTCTATTTTTTTTCTCCTCTTTAGGCTACAACATTTCATTAACCAAAAAGACTTCTTGCTCCAAGTTCATTCCCACATTTAGCCCTTTGGCCAAACTTTCAGATGAAGAGTCTTTTCCAAAACATATTTCAACACCATTTTCAAAAAAAGTATTATCAAGAAAATTTATTGTTGCATTTCTCTCAAAATAAAAAGATTCTAGAATAGGGCCTTCTTCAAACTTTTCACACAAGAAACCACTATTATCACTATCTTCCATAAAACTAAAAGCTTCATATTCTGGGAATTCTAAAATATGAAATGTTCCATCACTTATGGTAGCGGGAAGAGTAAAACTTTCATTACTTGGAGTCTGAGGTTCTGAAAGGGCGACAAAACTATATGAGTCACTTACATTTAAATTCACCAAACTTACATTATTTTGATTAATGTAGCCTGTACTTATTTTCATATCATGAGATTCAAACAATTCTTGTTGCACTTCTTCATTATTCATGACCGCGTAATTGCAAGAGATATAATAAGATGAAATCACTGAGGCTTCCTCATCCCCAACCTCTAGATCTTCCTCAAGCTACTGCATCTTTCTTTTGTGTGCTTCCAAATTTTTCAACTTATGGTATCTAACACAAAGGATTCTCCACAACAACCAAGATGTGGAGTCATCATGCAAGCTTATGTTATTCCTGACAGCTCGAGAAATACTTTCTTTATAGTTGTCCACAAACTTGCACAACACTTTATCCTCCATTGAATAAAGTTCTATGAGAGAGGGATTAGGCCTTGGCCTTCTCATGACTTTCATATTCGGCATGGTCTTTATACAGAGTCACCAATCTCCAGCGTCCGGAGATAAAAACTAAGGGAACAATTATAGATACTGATCTTTGTTCCCGGTCCCTGGCAAAGTTACCAAAAATCTATTAGTAAATAGATTTGTCCCTTTAATAAATGTTTAAAAAATGACTCAAGAATGCCCGAATAACAAGACACAATCTGTGACTAATAGTTGAGTCACTTGCAATGGCTATGTGCAAGTGCTCTCTGAGTTTTGATACGAAGGCTCAACTCCCTTCTTCAGATTTACAATAAATAAAAGAACTTGATATGTCTTTAACCAGAAGACATAAAGGCCTATAAGCATCCATCCATAAACATAGAATGAATACAATTTGGTGTACAAACTAAGAAAGAAAGAAATAAGTGACCAAAAGATCACTCACCTAATCTTCCCAACATAGAAGAGTAAAGGAGAATTCAATATCATATTTTGTATATATATATGAACATAAGGCCAACAGACCTATGATACACACACAATCTGGAAAAAGCATAGAAAAACAACATTTAAGAATGACTAAAATCACCTACTGATTTATTTCAATCAAGAAATTATATATCAAAACCAACTGATTAGACATACAAAATCTAGTTTATCCTTATATGCTTAATACAATGACCAACTGGTCATCCTATCTTTGCACAACAAAACCCAGCTCTGCAAAAATAAAAATATAAACTCTCCAATTCCCCACTGCAATTACAGAACTTTGAAAATTATCTCCTTCCCCTATAGCCAACTGACCACTGGAAAAAAAGAAGAACCCCCTCTATCTATCCTTTCACTGTTTATATAATCTTCTTTCTTCCTGATGATGTTTTTTTAGTTGCTATAACTGATTCTTGATTCTTGAAAACACTTATGTCCTCTTTCCTTTCTCATTACACTTCCCCAATAAAATGTTAAAATGTTATCATTATGATTTTTAATTTATTTTAACATCACCACCTTATCATGTGGATTTCCAATATATAATTACTATGTTTAAAATAATTTTCATATATCAAGAAATAATCCTTCCATAACTAACCCCACCGAAAGCAGTATTTTCCCTAGCAAAAAAATAAGGTCTCCATGCAGGGGGGGGCATAACTTTGTGCTCCACCATTGGATTGACCTAATTTTGTGATATGTTGGCTGAAACCTAGTTTTTTAAAATCTGACTGGAGCGATTGCACAAATTATGTTTTCATCAAAAGATATGTGCTACTATGTGATGGTCTATGTGACTGCCATAAACGGTCACTTGAAGATGTTAGGCACCTCTGTTACTACACTTTCATCCTTTCCTTCCATATCAACACTTTCATCATTTCCTTCCATATCAATAGGATCCAGAAGGTTCCAATTCCTTGATGTATTATCCAAATCATGAATTGAATCAAGTCGAGACTGAATTATTTCCTTCCCAATTTGGACTTCCAAAATAGGTTCTACATCTTTCACTAATCAGGCCATACCACACATCAATTTGTGACATTCCTTTCTCAAACCCGCAATGCATAACTCTATGCATTCTATTTTAGTGCCTCATTGTGATGCTTTGTTTCTTTATATTGCATCCCGGGAGTAAGTTTTGAGATTGTCAATGGTTAGACACCTCATAGTTTTGAAGATATTGATCAATCTGTGTTAATCCCTTCTAATATTGAGGGTGAATTATGATTGAGGAAGTTCAAAAAAAATCCTTTGTCACAAGAATGATAACCAAGGCATGAAGCTCTACCCTTACTTTATCAAAATCAAGAGGCATGGAGATTAGAGATTTTAAATTAATCAAATATTTCTCGGTATTCCATTTTGATTTGTTGAGGACAGTTTGAACCTTTGAACTTTGAATGACCCTTTTGAATATTTTCTCTCTTCACATGCACTTCTGAACTTTGAACCAGCTACACTTGAATCTTGAACTTTGTACCTTTTGAAACAATGAGAGATGGAAAATTGAACTTTGAACTTTGAACTTTGAATTGGAGTTTGAGGTTCAATTTCAATATCTCCCCTACTTTTGATGCTTCTCCTTTGTGAAACATGAACTTCATAAAATATGGTAAGCAAGAACTAATACAATATATGGGAACAATTTAGGAAATCTCCCTATGGGGCCTAATTTCAAAATTTTTAAGAGTTGGGTGCTAAAAGCAAGCCAACAAGGAAATTGCACAATAATCTCAAGGTGGTGGCCTTTGTTAGCATATTTGCAACTTCGAGTAGCATCATGAGGATTAAAATAATTATTAATAAATCCTAGGTCCACAGAGATGGTGTTGCTAAAAATGGTAAGTTTGTGCTTCAAGATGTTGATGTTGTTAGTTAGGATTTGTGTGTTGTTCATCAAGGTAAAATAGGTCCACTTTCTCTATAGAGGTCATTTGCTAGGACCCTTTTTCACTTAAAAGGTATCATTGATAAGTCCCAAATTATCCATGATCTCATGGATACGCATGATAAAGTAATTGACAAAAAGTTGGAGATTGGTAGAGTTGTTAAGGAACTTGAGTAGTGTGGTTTGGTTTTGTGACCCTATTTCATTTTTTTCCCTATTTTTTGGTTGATTATTTTTTGTTCAATTTAGTTTGCATATCATTTTTTTATATTATTTTTCTATAAAAGGTTTCAAGGTTACTTCAAAACCTATTTTGCCTTGATCAAAAGAAAAATAATAAAATTATTTAACTAATGTTGAGATAAATGAGTAAAATTAATTAAATAAAATATTTAGCTAATTGAAGATAGGAAAGGCTAATGAAGCAATCAAATAATTTAAAATTGTTTAATAACTAGAAGAAAATATATTAATTAAACAATTAAAAATTATTTAATTAATATGGATAGAAGACTTAATGACAATGATTTGATAAAAATACAATAATCATTTTAACATGTCTACAAGTCTAACAAAATTCTAAAATTTTAACATAATAACAAATTATTGACATCGTTTACAACATATTGAACCATTCATTTTTAAAACTAAATCATATTTAATTTTAATATTTATAATCTTTATTTTATTTCATGTTTAGTATTCAAATCCAACTCTTCAATTGAAACCAATCATTTATTTATTTAATTTTTATTCAAATAATCAAAATATATATGTGATGGATGATATGCTTTTTTACATGCATGAATTATTAAATTAAATTGTTATTTCATAAGGGTCAAGATATTAAAAAAATTATAACTACAAGAAACTTTCTAAATCTCAATAAGGAAAAGAAAGAAAAGGTGCTTTTTGTTAGTGTATGTGTTTATGCTATGTACACATTTTCTTAAGTTTACCTAAGAAAGCATATTATTCTAGATGCATACAATTGTCGATTAGCTAATTAGGTTAGGTGTATCATTTTTTTATGCCGAAGTGGTTATAGCTACTCTTTTTCCCTGATTCGGATGTTTGTCCTCATCAAATGTACTATTCTTTGTTATTCTTCTTTATAAGCAGGGGATCTAAATACAATTTATTGTATCTCATACACATCAATGTATTTGTTCATTGACGGGTGAAATAGACTCACTTGGTTTCTTCTCAATGTTTAATAGAGGTTTTGTGCAAGTATAGTATAGGATCGATTATTTTTCTGCTTAGTAAGCTTTTCTAAGTCCAAGAGTGATTTTTTTACCTGCTATTGTTAAATGTCATTGTCATTTGGAAAAAATCGATTGTCTCTCCAAGGTTTTTGCTAAGTTTTTCTCTATTAGAAATTCTTCGTTTACAACTCATGGTTTTTAATCCTGGCTGCACGAATTCCTTTGTGTGGAGATTAGAATATTACATTGGATACATATAAGTGAACCAACAATGCTCCTCCCCAATAAAAGTAGACATGGTGAATTTTTTATTGGTCTGTGTTGGTGGTTGGAGTTTTGTTCTCAACGACCCAAGCTTATTGTTCATAGTTTCTTGTTTTCTCCTTGGTCAAGCCTTTCTTTCTAGTTGGTTGCAACATGGGCTTTGACAAGGCAATTAGAGTTTTTGGTAACAATATTTTTTGGTGTATTTTACTATTGGATTGGGTCTTCTTACAAGTAGAAATCTCTATTAAATATAACCTCTATTTCCAATGATCTCAGTTCACTAATCGTCCATCATATATTTTTTTAGTACTTAGGATTGACAAATTTCTTTCAGTCCTAACATCAAGCTTTTGATGGGCATCTAGATCAAATTTCTCTTTCAATTTTCTAAAGTCTGAAGAAAAAATATTTTTGGTCTTGTTAAGGTTTCAATCCAAGTATGTACAACAAGCACAACTAGGTCTACTCAAATAGAAGGCAACATGGCTATTTGAGGGAATCTTTAGTCCCACATTGGTGTAGTAGAGAAGAGTTTTGGTATTTAAATACACCAACAACACCATTTTAACTATGATAAAAGGATCATGTTGGTTTAATTAGTTTTGTACACGCGTTCTAGGTCTTGTCTTGCTTGTGCTACAAGTTTGTTGACCTAAGTAGATTTCTTTTGGAAATTATTGACTTGGATTGTAGATTTGGAGCTTGGTTATCGATAGTTTGGAATTGACTTGACATGGGAACTTGTTAAGTACCATAGATAATTTCTTCCTAAAGGATCTCAATTTTTAGCTACCAATAAACTTTTATGGTCATATGGAGTGATTGAGAGCTTATGTAGATGCAAAAAGTGCCTGATATTGTGGGTTTTTTTAAAAATTAAATAAATTTTGGAAGCAAAGTCCTTTCTCAATATACAAAATATCATCAAAAAGGAACTTCAATGAAATACACTATGGAAGAAGTATTTTCTAATTATTTGTAGCTATTTTATGATAGTATTTATAGCTTGAAGTTGCAAGTTATTATTGTTACTCTCTTGACAAAATTGGTGTCTAGAAATTGTAATTTTTCTTTGTATCCATTTTGAGGATGTGCGTAGTGCATTTTAGTACTTTGCATGTGCCCTTTTAAATCATGTCAAACCTAAGGATTGAGTCATTCACACCACACAATTATCACACATGATAGCTCAAAATATCACAATTGTTTCAATCTTGACATCTTTGGAAAATTTGAAAGCTGATCAACCCATGTTCACTAAGGAAATTGACAAGTTTGATCATATGTCATATAACTTGCTATTTCATATTGTTAAACTTGTGATATACCAAAAGAGATGTACAATGAAAACTTTAGTGGCGATTATTCACCAATTGACAAATGTCGCTTGTCGTCGACCCCCAATTTGGTGAATATATTGGCCACTTGGGAATGATCATATCGCCCCGCAATTATGAAAAGTGGGTCCAATGCCTGGGCTCATCGCCAATTGGTTTATGAAAATTGGGTCCAATGGTCGAGATCATCGCTAATGGCATATAATTTTTGGGCACAATATTTTTTTAACATTCACCTATAATTTCAAAGAGGCCCCAAATGGATGGCCTATATTCACCAATAGTTATATATATTTTTAGGTGGACCCAACTTTGCCAACTATTTTACGGACATGTGTCTCAAACCGATTGATTTTCACCAACTTTATTAATATTAGCATGGTATTGGACGACCCATAATCACCTAGGATATAACACAAGACATGTTATAATTACGCGGGCTTCGCCAAATATTTGGACATTGACCTAATACCTCCTGCCTAATTCATCAATAAAGATTAGTATAAATACATTCATACATCAATGTTATTGTACACAATTTGGATCGGTTCAACTTTAATTTGATCGATAGCGAAGTTCAGACTATTGAGTCTTGACTCCTTTGGCGAGTCACGACTGCGATTGAATTTGAGGCAAAGGTAAGTCATTATTATTCTATGACTATGTAAACATTGTATATTATAGTTCTATTGTCATTTGTCACTTCTTCAACAAGTAAAAAATATTTTAACATTTTTTTTCACTGGTAAGCTGGTAGCCTTTATTTCGTTGAAGAATCGAGATGTCAAACAAGAATAAGGGTAAGGCTCCCGCATATGGGGAAAGCCAAGAGAGGCCAACAAAATGTAGAACCTTATCATCGTACTTTGGTCATGGTGTTGGAAATGTTTCTGGCCAAAATCAGAGAGCTACTTCATCACAAGAAGATTTTCAAGATTCACAACCTAAGGTTGAACCTACGCGACATATTGAAGAAGTCAACGAACTTGATATCTCAGATCACGATGAACTTCAAGAAGATTTTTAGTTAAATACCCAGAGTAGCCATAATGATAAAATCAACTTGGATGAGACTAAGAATGTCAGAGAAGATGATGGTGCAAGGAAGAAAAGAAAATACAAATCAAAGAATGATAGAATGTGGGATATGTCGAAGAATTTTCAAATAGAATGAATGTCAAAGTATCCATTCATTGAACCAATGGATAATCCAATTGAAGGGGAGCCTCTGGTAGAATGCAGATGTAATATTTGCAGTGAGATAAATAAGAAGGAAAAGAGGTTGCAGCTAAAAATCAAGACCATAGAGAAGCATATAGGTAAAGTTTACGAAAAGAAAATGATAGATGGAGTTCAAAAATCAGTGATAAGATGGAAAACAAAGGAGGAATCTCAGCATGTTAGGAATGCAAAATTATATGAATTTCAGCATAATATAAAAATGAAGCCTGGTGAAGTTAAAGGCTCTATTGAAGCTTGTTTTGGAAAAGCATTGGAAGTAGAACTAATGGGAAAAGTTGTTTAGTTAAGTGTTGTGTTTAATATTTTGAGTAGAGGGCGTCCTATGGCTGACTACCCATCATTGAGTGCTTTATTACACTTCCTAAAAGTTCGTAACTATCCTAACAGTCACTGGTCAGTAAACAATGGATGGGAATGGGCAAGTTGTCTTGCCGAGATTGAAAAAAAGGATCTGAAGGAAAAAATTAAAGAGTCAAATTTTATTGCATTGTCTTTAGACGAGGTTATAGCAGTAGACAATACTTCCTGGGTATGCATGCATGTTTATACTGTACAAAATTTTGTTCACCAACCTCATCTACTAACTATTGCTAAAATGAGGGATAATGTGATAGCGAAAAATTTATTTGAACTAGTAAAGAGTTCTCGAATTGAATATGGAGGTATAAATGACATGACCATTGCCAAAAAGCCAGTGTGTGTTGGAGCGGATGGAGCTTCAGTAATGCAAGGCCACAAGGGCGGTCTTTGCACAAAGATACAATCTTCTTCTACACCCTACGTTACTCCCATTCACTACATGGCCCACAGAATGAATCTAGCTTTTGGAGTTGTCAGCAAGCATGCTCCAGTACAAAAAATTGAAGCTTTAATCAAAGAGCTCTACCAATACTTCTGTCGAAGTATGAAATGATTTAGGGAATTTCAACACTTTGCCGAAGGACTAACCGACGGGAACAAGCTTCTTAAGGATAATGATACCAGATGGATCTCTTTGGATGGACCAGCACATCAAGTTTTTCAAGAATATCAATCATTGCTTGGTCTAATGAACTCAAGTCGTGATGAAGCCGGGCAATCAAAATTTCCTACGCTGCTAGCAATGTTAACTAATGTAAAGACACTGTTAACATTAGCATGTATTCTCCCCATGCTTGAGGAAATGAGAAATTTAATGAAAAAGGCCCAGTAAAGAGCTATGTATATTGCAGAATATGCTTCGCTGTGTAAATTGACATGCGTGGTGCTTGATAGTCTCTATCAATTATGTGAAGATGATGTAAAATTTTCCAGCTGGTTGAAAGTCACAGATTTGGACAATCCTGATAACTTTTTAAAAATAGGTTCAAATGGGGAGTTATGTGCAGAAGTTCATGGAGTTGAGATACCAATGCACTACTTTGCCAGGATCGAGTCTGAGGAACCAGGAAAGAACACCAAGACTCGGCGAGTATCAAGTATTAAAAGGGAAGACTTTACCAAGATCATTGAGTCTATAACAACTTCTATGAAGCACATTGCCTATGATCTTTCCTCATAGATTAGAGCAAGATTCCCTCTAGTCAAACTACTTGAATCCATGGCTATTGTGTTTCCTCGATATTGGATTATGAACAATCCAAAAGATTTTAAAACTAGTCTACTAACTTTGATAGATCATTTCTATAAAACCAAAGAGTTAAATGGAGTAACTCTAAATGGAATTTTAGATGGAAATCATTTGAGAGAGCAATCAGGTGATTTTTCAATAACAATGAGGGAACATTATAATATTATGCAAAACCCTTGTGAAGATGGATCGGTATCAAGGCTTTGGAAAAATCTAGCTGAGAGTGAATTGTTGATTGATTCAATATCAGAATATTTCAAGCTTGCTGATTTATGTCTAACCATGATATTGGGGTCGGTGGAGGATGAGAGAGTTTTTAATGCTTTTGGATTCCTAAATTCAAAGCTAAGAAACAAACTAGACAAGAATCTAAAAAATTGCTTGAGGGTCTATACATCTAGGTATGCAGTCAATACTTTTCCTTATGAAAGGGCACTGAAATTATGGAGGAAGAAATATCAGAGAAGAGGGATGGGCAACATTTCAAACCAAAGTGGGACTGGGAATGGGAATGCCAAAGACAATGATGTCATTGACTCATGTACTACTAGTACTGGTACTACTAGCGGTGAACATTAGTTAAGCGGTGGTATGCAGAGTGAAGAAAACATATCGAAGAACCAAGGAATCTATGAAGTTGATGGCGCTGAATTTGACGATCTCAATGATGATATGATGTGGCAGCTTGAAGTTGAACCATTGTAGAAGTAGCAGTTCCTAGCCTCCTAGGTATTTATTAATCTTTTTCCTGAAGTCTACTGTCAGTTTCTGTACTCATCATCAGTCATGCATAATAGCATATTCCAAAGTCAAAAACATGAATGTGGTTGATAATGTCATCAATATTCAATTCCACAATTAATAATGGTTTTCATTTGCATTATTCAGCTCATATGGTACAATTCTTGTAGATTTTTCATTATTTGTTCTGACAACATAGCAATTCATATGTTAGAATTCTTAGAGTTAGAAATATTGATCCTCATTAATTTAATTACAAATATGATACAATGTAACAATTCATTCATTAATACTAGTAAGAACACAACTCTGTGATTCTGTTTACAAAACTCAATGACTCAATACCCATTGGCAGTTTGGCACATTGCCCAATTTCAATTTCATTACCCTAAGCCAATGAGTAATGACCTTGAATTCCCTTTTATTGAAACAAGGGAGCAACAACAGCTTCAGGTCGATTTGCCTAATGTGAAGTGAGAAGTCTCAAAATCTAAATCAGTAAGACAACTACAAGTATACAACATCTCTACAACTTTAGTTGTACATTTCTGCATTTGACAGGCCGGTTTAGTAAATTAGCATTGGCAATAGCATCTGCAAGACTGCAGCATTCATCCTGTTCAAAAAACAAAGTTCAAACTTGTTACTTTAAACTCAATTCTAGACTCTAGTATTTAGGATAATATCAAAGATATATACTAAAGATATAGAGATGATTGAAATTGAAAGTACTTTCACATACTATGATTGATGAGATCAAGATGATTCTATCAGTTTCTTTAGCATGCTCCATTCTTCATTGGTTAGAAGGGAAAAATTTGTCATATAGTACATGACCTGCAACCTCATCAGCCATCCATAGTTGGAAGAGTGAGTTGTAAGCAATGTTCCTTCCATTACTGCATTCAAATTTGTGAATGTTTTGATGCACTTTGCAATGCCTTCATAAGTTTTTTCCTGAGGAAGGTTGCCTAAATCAGACATCACTATGTCCAACTTTTTTTTGTAAGCTTCTCTTCCAATGAAACTCACTAATGAGAAATTAAGACCAAGACTCGGCAAACCAAGAGATATCAATTTGCTTGTTTTACTATTCATCTTGGTGAGCTTTGGCCTGAATAAGGAAACATTTTCTTCTACTTCTGTTAGTTTCAGACATTTTTGAAAGATAGAGTTCGCCTTTATTGTTGCAGCAATGCGGTCCTGAATTCCCTTGCTTGCCAAATGCCTGTCACTGCTTCTGTTGATTTCTTGCATAATCTGCTTTACAGTTTTCTTTCTCTGACAAAAACTTTTGTTCTTCTTAATGTGCTCTCTCAGCTTCCCAAAAACATCTATAAGAGTTTCATTTAGTTCAAACAAATCACACAACCTATCAGAAGACATCTTTATTTGGCCCCAGAAGAATTTTTTTATTTGCTTAACTGTATTATTTACATGGTCATTCAAGTTGTTTTCATAATTTTTAATTGTATTATTTGCCTTCTTTAGGTCTTCTCTCATTTCTGAGAACTTGTGTTCACTATCTTTTCTTATTTCCTCTACTTTCTCTTCCCACTCTTTTGCTTTCTATTCCCACTATTTTTTTTTTACCCTCTCATTCTCCAATTCTTTCTTTAAGTTATTGGTTGCCTTTCCCGCACTCTCCAAGTTTTTGTAAATACTTAATGAAGAAGATTTTTCATTCTGAAGTTTTTGTTCACTCTATTCCTATTTTTCCCTTAGAGATTTCAGTTCTGCATCAATATGTTCTTGCTGTCCAAATCCAATTGCTTCTTTAGAGGATGAATTTTTTATCCTTCTCTCTAATTCTTTGCACCTATTTTCTGCTGCTTTCTTAGTTGCTTTTACATTTGTCAGGTCTGCCTTTAACTTATCTATTGTGCCCTGAAGCTTTCCTTTCTCTCTCTCCAACTTCATTAGTAAACTGTAGACCACTTGGTTGGTCATTTTCAACACATTTATCTTGTCCACATTTTTAATTTTGGATAAATCCATTTGGAGGGTGCTAACTTGAAATTGAGATGGATCTAACTGACTCTTTGGTGGATTGTTATCTCTAGCTAGGGGCATAACAACCATGAATTCCATCATATCTTTATTTGGGTCATATGTGAGAAATAGCCTATTTGTTGCAGGTTCTGCCTCACGAGCAACATCAACTGCTTCCATCTTCATTGTCTTACTATGTTGTCTATTCCTATTTTTTGATTGTTCATAGTTAGTTACAAAATCATTGTAACAAAAATTAGGGTTTTGTGACACAATTGAATGTTTGAATGGTGAAATAGCACTTGCACTGATGTAGGAGCTTCCACCTATGTTGCCTGTGGTGCTACTAATTACACCATGAGGATTAGCAACACCCTAACCCATTACAAGTGGAGTATTTGGACTGTTCTAAACTTGAGGGTTTTTTCTTGAAGGTTTTGCAATTGTTGGAGTCCCAGTCACCATTGGCATTATTTTACCAATACTTGTCAAAACCTTTTGCTTCTTTACACTACCTTGATCTGTGGGAAAAATTATTTTCGTGTCTATTTGTAATGTCCTTTTCGAACCACTAGTTGTAGTTGTAGTGCTTGATTCAGATTGAATCTGAGTGCTTGGAACAAATGGAACTGTATTTCAAGCTAGAACAAGTGGAATTGACTGAGTTGATGAATATGATGATTGAACTCCAAGCCCAAGGCCTGGTTTCACACCATGTTTTGGTAGAGGTGCTGGGTCAAGTAAAGACCAAACCCCTTGTCCAATAGGACCCAAACCACCAAAACCTTGATAGCCCATTTTTTGTATAATATATGCCCCTTTGGTATATTGATATTTTTTGGAGGCATCAACTCCTCTACTAATTGAATATACTGTACTGGATGTGGCCATGGGATTCACAAAATCCTGGTCATCGTCTTCGTCATCATAATCGTCAATTGGATATGCTTCATCTGGATGCTCCTTATTCCATAATTTGTTAAACTTTGTATCCTCTTCCACGTCATAAAGATCTGTAGAGGTCTTTGGCTCACCGAGATTCTTCCTCATTTCCCAAAAATCAAAAATTTTGGTTCGAGTCCAATTATCATCAATACATTCATTCATTAGCTTTTTTGGAATAGAATTTGTAGATGGTTGAGTAGCTTTCTGGTAGAAATTGGACGATGTCATACTCATCGCCTGCACTTTTCCTTTCTGTTTGTACAATGCCATAATTTTTTCTAACAATTCCTGTATTGACATATTATTTTCAGCAACATATTTCTCCATCTCTTTTTTGACCTCCTCCCAAGAATCCATGTTTTTAAATTTTTCAATCTATGGCATACTTTCATGTTGACATTTTCTTGCAGAGTTCCCATTCTCTGTAAGCTTTGTTGAAATTATGTTGAGTGGATCATACTGCCAGTGACTGTCAACATCAAAGCAAAAAATTGTAAAAAAGGCTTCTGCCACTTTGAATCCTCTTCTCTCAAATGTGAACCCTCCAAATGAGAAAGGCAAGGAAGGAAATATCATTTTCTTTTGCTAACCACTAAAGAGTACATCTGTGCTCTCCATCTATCGTACATATTCCAATGCAAATACCCTCTCTATGACATGTATTGGAAGTTTGTAGGGTTCTACTACTGAATTGTAAAACCTTAACACTGTGTACTCTTCCATGAAGTACGAGTCAACCAATTGTATTTTACTTCTAAGTTGAATTAAATCTCTACAACTAGCAGGTAATCTAGGCATTGGAGTGCTTGTAATTTTATCGTACATTAGTGCCAAAAAGAAGTCTACAAAATTGTTGTAGTTCCTTCTATTGTCAATCATCCTTATATGAGGTGTCAACTCATATATTAGATTTTGGCCTTGACTACAAAGCTTGTTTGTCTGAAATATTGCATGATGCTTTGCTAAGAGAAGATAGCACAAGTAGGTTGTGAATCTAAATGTCTTCTGTGAACCTGTTTTAATCATTACTAATTGTTCTTGCATGCAACGAACAATGTGCTCAATAAAATAATATTTTACTAGTTCTTTTTCAAAATGAATATGAAAAAGCATTTCAAGAATGCTAGCACCCACTTCTTTGTTACTATCCAATCCCAAACAAAATGCTAGCAAGGAAATACTGTCCTGAACCCATGGCACAAAAATTTCATAATCATAAGGAGGCCTATGGTCTGGACTCAAGCTTGAACTGTTTGTAACTGTTATTCCTCTGATATAAGAATCTCTCTGTGTTGCATCTATTTTATCATAATCCTCTGCCAACTTTCTCAGGTCAATTTGCACATTTGAGTTTTGTTTTTCAAACGCTAGGTTCAACAGACTAGCAAATTCACTCTCGGTTATGGACAAAATTTCCTCCTAAGTATTTTTATTCACAATTGCTTTTTTATTTTCATCATAATTTTCAGCGTAGACCATGATAATTTCTGGGCAACGGAATACTTGAGGTAACGCCATGCTTGCCAACCCAGCATTCCACGATGCAATTTTATTTGCTATTGCATTTACCTTTGGGTTAAATTTAGAAAATTTGGAAACCTTATTTGGATAGTTCCACTTGTTTTCAATTACAAATCTAATTTCCATTATTCCCTTATTTCCATGAATAACAGGATCATAAATATCATGGAATACATCCGTGAAACTTGGTGTTTTAAGCGGATTGTGGAATTCTATTATCTAACTTGTCTTTTTACTCATAGTATTATTCTTGATAATTGTTTTGCCCATCATGGTAAGCTGGTAAGTGGTAACCTAAACTGGTATCACTATTTACTCGTAGGAAAATTCAAATATTTATACACAGCTACAGCCTACAAGCCTACAATTTATAGGGCTAATTCAAGAATCAAAATTAAACCCTAACAAGTAACAAGATAATTTTTTTCTATAATATAAACAGTAAAGTTGTAAATCAAGAGATTTGAAAAATTTAAAATGTGGGACCTACATGTTCAAGATTTTAGTAGTTACCCGTTACCCTTAGCTTCAATTTTTGCAGACTTTGATTGGGAATAGGTTGTAGACCTTCAGTTGAGAGACTTTGTTGCACTTGCTTTCCTCAACATAGAAATTTAGAATTTGTAAACCCTTTCTAAATCCGCAGAAGTGAAATTTAAAGCACCAAAATAGTACAATCTAGAGTCGTCACCACTCATATGTGATCTGACGGCTGACTCACTTGATGACTATGAGTTAGACGTATCATGTCATCATCAAATGGCATTTTTGGTAGGACCATGCGAGTCTCGAGATTGCGGCTGACATGTGTCATGATTTCGTAACGAGGTATGAAAAGATGGCATTGCTTTTCCCTTTCATCCCGAAATACAACTTCAATTGTTGATCTACAATAATCCAATGGTCATAATGGTGTTGTGTGCCTGTGGTACTGGTGGCCCCGAGCCCCTGTGGTCGTGGGTCCCATTAACTCACCTATTCACCACTCACTTGACGGCTGAGTCAGACATGTCACGTCATCATCAAATGGCATTGTTGGTACTTGGTAGGACCATGCGAGACTGTGAGTAGAACATAAGACTCTTACGTGTTTAGTGACACATGTCATGATTCTAGAATGGGTTTCAAAACATGGGGTTGCTTTTTTCCTTTCATCCCGAAATACAACTTCGATCATTGATCTACAATAATCCAATGGTCATAATGGCATTGTGTGCCTGTGGTACTGGTGGCCCCGGGTCCCCATGGCTGTGGGTCCCATTAACTCACCTAGTCATCACTCACCTGACGGCTGAGTTAGATGTGTCACGTCATCATCAAGTGGCATTGTTGGTACTTGGTAGGACCATGTGAGACTGCGAGTGGAAGGTAAGACTCTTACGTGTTTAGTGACATGTGTCATGATTTCAGAATGGGTTTCAAAAGATGGGGTTGCTTTTTCCCTTTCATCCCAAAATACAACTTCAGTCGTTGATCTACAATAATCCAATGGTCATAATGGCATTGTGTGCCCATGGTACTAGTGGCCCCGGGCCCCCGTGGGTCTCATTAACTCACCTGGTCACCACTCAACTGACGACTGACACGTGTCATGATTCTGGAATGGGTTTCAAAAGATGGGGTTTCTTTTCCCTTTCATCCCGAAGTCCATCGTACATCATTGATCTATGCTCATCCAATGGTAGTTATTTGCAACGGACATTGTTAAATGTTATAATGTTATTTTTTCTTTTATAATATTAATTAATAATGGATAATAAGTTAATAACATTTAAAGTTATTTAATTGAATAGTAACAATTTTAGCCAATCAAATTCAAAATGTACTATTTTTTTAATAATATTAAATTCTAATAAATTTCAGAGGCTGGAGTTAAGGACCAAGGTTAGTGTTTAGAGATAACAAGATTTATGTGGTCGCTGAGTCGCTGACTCCCTAGGTCTCCCAAACATGAGTTAAAGTAATATTTTTTATTGATTAAATAGTATACTTAATGTTAAAATGATATTTTTTATTGCTTATAACTTTAACATTGATAATGATAATTATAATCACATATAATTATCATACCTTAAAATTAGAAAACAATAAATTCTTTCTCTAACCTTATTAATTCATTTGTCTATCAAATTGATTAAATAGTATTCTTAAAGTTAAAATGATATTTTTTATTGATTCAGATTATAACTTTAACATTGGTAGTTATAATCACAGATTCACATATAATTCTCATACATTATAATTAGAATACCATAAATTCTTTCTCTAACCTTATTAATTCATTTGTCCTTCAAAATTCTATAAATCTTTCATATTAAATGTACAAGTGTGTGAATTTTGACAGGTAACATTACCCAAACTTAATGTCAGTACTCAGTGATAACTGATAAGACATTTCTTTTATTAATACACAAATAAATCATAAAGCAACAAATTAAAATATTGCAATCACAATGACAGAGAAGTCTAAGAACCATTTTTTGTACAAATTGAAATGAGCTAAAGCTTGTGGAATTTTTTATTGATTAAATAGCATACTTAAAGGATATTTT
This sequence comes from Chamaecyparis obtusa, assembly GCA_027943335.1. Taxonomy (NCBI): domain Eukaryota; kingdom Viridiplantae; phylum Streptophyta; class Pinopsida; order Cupressales; family Cupressaceae; genus Chamaecyparis; species Chamaecyparis obtusa. Next base: position 273,171 of record BSBK01001589.1, read on the forward strand.
TTATTGATTTAGATTATAACTTTAACATTGATAATTATAATCACAGATTCACATATAATTCTCATACATTATAATTAGAATACCATAAATTCTTTCTCTAACCTTATTAATTCATTTGTCCTTCAAAATTCTATAAATCTAACCTTATTAATTCATTTGTCCTTCAAAATTATATAAATCTTTCATATTAAATGTACGAGTGTGTGAATTTTGACAGGTAACATTACCCAAACTTAATGTCAGTACTCAGTGATAACTGATAAGACATTTCTTTTATTAACTATAATTGTCTACATTGTACAACTGTGATACATGTAACATCATAAATATCTAATACGCAGATAAATCATAAAGCAACTAATTAAAATATTGCAATCACAGTGACAGAGAAGTCTAAGAACCATTTTTTGTACAGATTGAAATGAGCAAAATTTTTATTGTTTTCTTTTCATAAAATTATAATTACATAAAGATTGTGCAGTTCCACTTCTAGAACAAAGAGGAACCTGTTATAAACAAAAAAAAACAAAAAAATGAGGTATGTTTTTATAAAACAAAAACCACTAGAAGACAAGTAGTCTAGTCACTAGTGTCTACTTCCAGTACAATAGTAAATACTACAAAAAGAAACATACTATAAACAAGAAAAAACCATAAACTTTTTATCAAAAAAATAGTAGTAGTCCTCTACTGATTTTGGCCTTCGGCTCCATTTAGGTAGAATTCACGAGAGATGATTATCTGCGCGAATTCATCCAGCCACCCAAATTCCCCCGCCTCAACCTCCTCTTCGTCAAGGGAAAACCACTTTCAGAGGAAATCCCTAGCAAGCAGGGCCCATTTCCTATGGCGCTTGTATTACCCAACATTGATGCCCAAAAGAAAAGGTTGCCTGGCCAGATTCTGGCCTGGGAGGAGAAGCTTGGGTATTTCCATTTCCCAAGGGATCCCCACCCCTATTCTTGTGAACATGACAACACTAATGTCATCCCCCAGGTACTCTTCTTCAAACACCCTCCTCAACAGCATTAACATCTCCACCTTCTCTCCTCCGAGGTTGAGAAGAGATGCCAAAAAATGGGACGTAATGTCTGTGTTGACCCGGTGCCTATCTTCATTATTCTGAAACTCTCTGCCCAGCACCATTCTCACAGCCTCTATAACGAAAGGCCCACCCCCCTTACAAATAGATTCTAAGGCTTCATCAGTAAAGGAACCCAAAAAGGCCTTGTGGGCCTCCCCAAATGTGCATATAAGCCTAATTGGAGTGTCCATCTGAAATAGTAAAACTACAAAAAACTTAAAAAAAAATTATTTGCAGACTGTAGGCCCTAAATAAAGAAATTATCTAGTAAACGCCAAAGATGAATCAATGAATACTGAAGAGAGATCGTCTATAAATAGCCCTTGAATTTTGGCTCATTACTTAGCAATAAATTATTCTATCTTTAATGGTATTAAATCCATTGTCCTTACCATGCCTCTAAATCTTTCATGTAAATCTTTCCCCTAAATGCATGCGTGTGAGAAATTAATATTTTGTCCTTAATCTTTCATATCTGGCAGTAAATCTTTCCCATAAAAGCAAAAAATGTTAGATATCGGTTATAGCATCTGTATGAATTTGGAAGTGGTGTGTGTCTACTCTACATGACAAGTTAAAGAATGTCGCTTCTCGCTAACAAGGCATTTATTGCTTACAGATTTAAGAGGTTACAAGTTGCACTATAGTAATAGAACCGTGAATATCGATACCAACATGTGTACACTATAGTTTGCAGACAAGTAACCCTTATTTGATATGTGTCAACATTCTGGTGACTTTCTCTACAACTTTGTTTCCTTCAAGAAATTGGGGCCAAAATTAAACTTTAGCCATTGATCTTGGATCATCGGATGGTATCAAATAATATTTAACATTATAAAATAATGTATGTATGTTAGGTATGTTAGTCTAAGGCATTATAACAAAATATTTCCCATCTTTTGAAAATCGCCAATAAAATAAATAAATTTTCAAATGGTACATAAAATTCGCCAATAGAAATATTTTTTTACCCTTCAAAAGAAATTCATTCGCCTCATATATTATTATTTTTTACTTCAAAAGAAATTCATTCACCTCATATATTATTATTTGTTACTTGAAAAGAAAATTATTCACCTCATATATTATTGTTTTTTATTTGACAAGAAAATTATTCACCAACAATTTATGAAATTTTCATTCAGCGGGGAAAAAATTGCCAATAAAAACTATGAAAAATCATGGAATTGAAAAAAAAAATTCACCTGCATTAAAACAAATTCCCCCCTAAAATAATGTACAATTCACCAGGAGTTTACACTTTTTCATAAAAGGGGGTTTCTTAAAGTTATCCCTGGAGGTGTGGGATAAGATTGAAGGGTTGTACATGGAAAGATTAAAATGACTTTAGTATATTGTAGCTTGAAGTTAATCCCACCTCTCTCTCACAAGATGCATTTTCTATAATTTAGGATCTTCTTGTATAATGTAGTTTGATTTTGTCACAATTGAAAGGATATAGTCATTCCAAATAGGATAGGGCATGCATTTTCTTGATCCTTTCTAATATAAAAGTTCATTTTCAAGTTTTTGCCTTTATGTTCTATTCTACTATGGATTTTATATGAGAGACACTCATAAGATGCTTTTATTTGAAGACTTTTTTGATCAATCTAATAGAGAGAAGGCCCAAATATCCTTGTGAAATATGGAAACAAACCTAAGGTGTGGGACTTAATAAGTAGGTTTGAATCTCTAAAGAAGTTTGGTTTCCTTTCTAATCAAGGTGCAAGTGTTGAACCAACCCAGGACTTTGAATTCTACTTGTAGGCCTACTCTAACAAAATACAAAGGAAAATGGAAGAATGAATGCATAAAGAGAAAGTAGGTTATGTACCAAGATAAGAATTTGTTTTTCCCTACCTAGGATTGCACAAGGCATCATCAAAAGACCCTAAGTATACACAAATCTCTATCCTATTCAATTCATAAAGTCTCATAAGTAGGTCAAATCTTGTGAGATGTTGAAAGGAAATAAATATTCATAGTGCAACATCCATAAGTATGAATAACACTAGCATACAATCTTGAAAGAGAGAAATAAACATTCAAATACATAGGCAAGATAATTTTTAAAAGATATCAGAATGAGATAGAAGATAAGAAAATGAATTTCATTAATGCAAAGGTTAGTAAATTTTCAATTTACATAATATAATTATCAAAGAGAAATGATGAGATAACTTAGAAACTATATTGTTACAAACTTTCTTTTGTAGGTCAAGAAAAACATAGATTTACAATTTAAATTTTAAATTGTAACTCAACTAGGGTTTACTTAAAGGATAGATGATTGAGCATATCAAATAAAAAAAAATTATTTTGGTATGTAGATATGATATTTTTAAGACAATGGATGGGACACAATAAATTCCCATGCAATCAGTAAAGAAGGGTTGATGAGGACATTGTTGGACAAGAGACACTACTACAAATTGATTTTATATTGTCATTGATGGAAACTACACTTATTAGAATTAGACACCCAACATATTGTGTGTATACCGAAGGTTAGGATGGATAATCGGCCAAGTATGGAAGAACATGAAGCAGTATATAGGTTCAGTATGAAGAGAATTGATTGGATTATGAGATGTAAATCTAGAGAGATATTTCTACAGGTATAGTCTATAGCATTCTATGTTTGTAGTAGTTGGTGTTACATTTCGAGCAAGTTTTGATATTCGGAGTATCAGGTTGGCATAGGAGTGTAGAAGATAGAGTCACTAAGGAGTTGGATCAATAATTGATCCTACTAGATTGATGATTTGATCGGTTTGATCACATATTTTGGTAGAGTTGACTTACTGCATGATATCTAGATCTTGGTTGAGATTAGCATAAAGATTTGATTAGTGTATTGCTCAAAGTTTCACACGTTGCCTATTTTGTTATTAGAGAAAATAGTAAACTTGTTATACCTTGATGATTGGTATATAAGCTAGATTATTTGTGTTGATTGAAATATTGCAATGGTTAGAGGATATTGTGACAAGGTTGGAGATGTTATGTATCTGATTGCAGAGGTTAGGTTGATATATATCTATTGTACTTACATAGAACTATGTTCACATATGTGATGTTATTTTCCAATTTATTTTTTTGGATTGTAGTCCAACATATCTTGTAAGAAGCGATATTTTTAAGGGTTGTATCCCTCTCTTTTTTAATTGAGAAATGAGCTCCAAGTAGCGTGCCTAAATGCAATTGCATTCCTATTTTGTACTATCACCCTTGTTGGTGTAATTAAATATTCACTAATTACACTTTACTTAAATTTACTTAAGATAATGCATTGCATAGTAGGTTATCATTGAGACACCTAGGAGTTTGTATTTCATTTTTAGCACATGGTGTAGGAGAATTTCCACTTTACGTGGTGATTGTTTTCATCTCATACCTCTTTATGTGTGAGATCCACCTTTAGTGCTCTTATCACATTATCATCTTCTCATTGTTGCACATGTTGTACATGCTTTGATGTGCAATGGATGATGATCCACCTTTGGTGGACATGTGATTACACCTAGTGTGATTGATAGCTTATCACTTGCATATTTCCTAGTTATCATACATTGCCTATATATTCATGAACATCAACATTATATGTATCCATTATCAATTGATCATTATTGAGTTATTTATTTGATCATATTATCTTGTCTCTATTATTTGTGCTAACTATTGAGCTTCTAGATCTTGGCATTACATTCATTTCCTTAGGAAAATTCTTACGACCCTTAACTGGGTTAACTATATTTCTGCAGAGGTAATTGTGAGCTCCATCCCCACCATGGCTTTTCCCTTAACCCAGTTTCCCTACGAAAATAATGGTGTCATTAGTTTTTGGATGTTTAAAAAAATGCTTCATATGTTTACTTTCTATTTTGGTTAGCTTAGAGTTTGACAATCAGATAAAAAAAGTTAAAAAGTATACAACACTTATTCACCCCCCCTCTTTTAGTGTTCCTCAATACCAACAATTGGTATCTGAGCGTAGTGCCTCAGAAGAAGTCTAATAACTTGAGGAATGTCCTGATAGGTGATTTAATAGTTTCTAGCAGTATTTAGAAGAAGCTCTTGATTGCACTTGAAGATGTTGATAAATCAATTGATGAAAACATTGAAATAAAAGAAAAACTCAAAGAGGTTGTAATATTTATAGAGAATCTAAAGGAACAGTTGAAAAAATCTAGAGATAAGAGGAAGGATTTTTTTGATCAGTTATAGCTAAAGGGTGATGCTAATAACTCACAAGCCTTGAAAGAAAAATCATATGAATGTGAAAAAATTGCTAAAGATAATGAAAATCTAAAGCATGAGATGGAAGCCATAGTAATGAAGATGACTAAGGAAGTTGAATTACGGAAGAATCTTGAGCAATCCTTGAAAGATAAATCTGAGGAATGTCACAAACAGAATTGTGAGGTTGGTCAATTGTAGCTTGATCTTGAGGAGTCCATATACAATGAGAAAGAACTTGAAAAGGTTAATGAAGATCTTAGGAGAAAAATTACACCAGCTAATGAGTTCAAAGAAAAAATCAAAATCAGTTTAAAAAGACTTGATGAGAAGCTTGAGAGACAAAGACCAACATGAAATATACATGGATTAGGTTTTGAGAAAGGAGAAAGTTCTAGATCAGGTGGGATAATCAATTCATCAGAAAATTAAAATGAAGAACCTATGAGGCAACCAAATTTAAAAGGTAGATTCTTTAATTTCAAAAAATTTGGTCATAAAGAAAAGGAGTGCAAGAGAAGACCTAATGCCACATCCTTTTCAAGTTATTGTTAAACTTGTAACAACTATAGACACAAATCAAGTGAGTGTAGAACTGAGCTAAGGCAAGGAAATATTACCTTTTATAAATGCAATAAATTTGGGCATTTGGTGAAATAATACAGATTAAATCAGACAAATCAAAGGTATGGAAATCCAAATATGATGTGCTTCAATTGAAAAAAAATTGGTCACATTGCTAAGAATTGAAGATATAACAAAGATAAAGGTTTGGTAGAAAGAAATAATTTGTTTAGGATCATAAAGGAAAGAAGATTGTAGATGTTGAAGAGGTTAAGAAGGAAATGAAGAAGGTATGGATGAGAAAATAATAGATTGATTCTATGGCACAGATTGCACCAGGTTTTAGTATGCATATTTCTTTAGCAAATTAATTAGGTCATAGACCTAAGGGTAGTTCTTCACAAAAATCTTACCTTACCCCTGTTTCTGAAGGATCAATGGAAGTAATTGAAATCAGATGAAGAATTGAATTCAAATCCTATTGATAACACATTTGATGAATTTGATCATGGTCTTAGAGATTGCAGGTAGAATTTACTTCACTGGTTATGAATAGCTTTGTGAGCTAAGGTTCGACAACATTTATTGCAATTGATTTATGGAGCATGATTGGAAGGAATAAAAGGTTTTTCTATGACATCATTTGGAACCATTCTATATTTTTAATGAGCTTGCTAAGAAATTAAAGTAGATTTTGAGTAGAAATCATAAACTATTTTCAAAGATCAATTTTGTAAACCCTATCATGGATTCAAAAGGCATTTATCATTTTGAAGCTTGTTAATCTTTTATGAAATTGTGGATACACCATTGATAGTAGATGTGAAGGATAGTCCCTACTCTATTTTCAATAAAAACCCCTTTAAATCTATGGAGGATGATCCTAAGGGTGCATTCTCTAATGTTCCATTCGGAGTTCCACATGTCAAAGTTATTAGGAAATATACCCATTACCACATAGCAAAGTTTGGTGTGGATGTAATTCATCAGACATATGAGTCACTGTATGAAGAAGGAAAATTTAAGGAATAATTCAAATCATTGGAAACCATGAAAATCTCAAAGATTATAGAGTACATTCCGTTTGATGAACCAGATTGGACAGGAGTCATTTTGACAAGAATACATGATCAGTTAATTTGGTTGGATAAACCCTACAATATTATTGTTGTCACAAAATTTTGTATCTTTTTTTAGGTGATATTTAGTGGCCTAAACAACCTTGTGAAACATGGAAACAATCTCTCGATGTGGGACTTGACCAATGTGATTGAATCTCCAGAGAAAGTCAGATTCCTTTACAATCAGGATGCACCTAAAATTATTGACTTTGAGGGAAAAGGGGAGAAATGTAATGTGAAATGAAAGAATTTGATGCACCAAATTGAATGTTTTGATTTCCTCATTTTCCTATAACTACACTTGAATTTAATAAAACCATAAAACTACATTGTTTAAATACTTATCAACTTTGATCTAATAAGAAGGCAAGAGATTGGATTCAATACTACAAGGAATGAAAACATTCACTAAATAATATACATCAATGAAATTTACATAATCATAGAGGGTTTCAAATGATGAAATACATTCAAATATTTAGGCCAAATGCACAAAACACTTAAAATTTAGAAATAGGTAAAATAATGATTTCATTATCAAACTCATGCAAAAATTGTTTACAATTGTAGAGAAAAGGATATCTACTAAAGAAACAAGAGAAGGCCCCTTAACAAAATATACAATATTTCCTTTTAAAGAGAAATCATAACTCTGGTTGAGCATTGTGGTTCAAACCCCTACTAGGGTTGAGTTACAGGAGGATCATATTAGTTCAAGAAATCTAATTTGCAAGTTGAACATTGAAGTGACAAAAAGAGCCAAATAATAAATCCTCGGTAGAAAAAAGAATGGTCATCTTCAACTTGTACTCGATGATATTTTGATTTCATGTAGAAGCGACTTCCAACCAATCATAATGGTCATGAGGTGATGAGTGAAACCACCAGAATCCATGTTGAAGTAATGGTGCTACCTAAGTATTAGTTGACTAAGGAAGACGAGCTATTAAAGGTAACTAAAAGAGTAAATGTGACTACCAAATTATTTATTCCTTATCAAAACGGCCTCTCTGATGAGTCCCTATATTTATTGGTACTAAAATACCCTCATCGATCATCAGAGGGAGTCTCCCCGAAGACCAATCGCCTTTTAATGAGTGAAATGATATGTTGGAAAGAACCAAAAAATATTGAAAAAACCTTGAGAAGCTCTAGCAATGAGATTTTTCCTCTAAAGATATGATAAAGACCACAAGCGAGTTTCTCTAATGAAAACCATCAGTGTAACATACATTGTCGCCTGCTGGATTTGGTCCCCTCCAACAATACAAGCTACACCAATGAAGAGACTCATCGGTGTAACATACACTGATGACATTTGGACATAATATTGTCATCGGTTTCATAACCAACCATCGACACAACACTTGCTGATGTAACTCATCAAACGTAGCTAACACTATCAACACACTTAATTTTGTTACTTCTGACAGTGTAATCTATGCCTATGGGTTACATTGGTGAGTTTTGTGTCAATGACAAACTCCCCATTGGTGCTTGCTTGTGCCTCTATCAATAGGACCTAGGTCGATGGCCCAAAGGATGAACATTTTGGCAAGACCCAAAGATGTCTTGCCAAAACACCTCACTAATCACCTAGACCCTTACAAATATTGACAAGAGTTACATCGATGAACTCCATTGATGTAACTAATACTATTAGCTACCAAGATTTTCCCTTTTTCAACAATGTTAGTTATGTCAATAAAATCCATCGGCAAGACCTTGACCTGTTATGTCGATATGTGACCACAAATTCTGATGAACTCTCTACTTTGGATTTCAGAGAAACCCTCAACTTGTCTCGCCAAAACTAAGATTTCCTTCCTATTGAAGTATTACAAGACTATATCAGTGTAACTTGAGATATGTTACACTTATATGACTGATCTAAAGAATTACAAATTTATTAACTTTGCAAATCTTCTCAACTAGAACCTTGTGATCTTGAGGTTAACCCATAGGGTTAGCAGTGACAAAATGTCAATATTTCTAGGAACTTTGGGAAACACTTTCCTATTAAGTGCATGAAGATAAATATCCTAACATTCATTGGGCATGAAATCATTAAAAAAAATCCTACAACCTCTCCTCTACGATCAAGAAAACTCAAAATCTTCCACATTCCAAAAGTAGTTGTGCTCGTGTACTTATAGGAAAAAATTAAATCTAGACTAATATGTATATGACCTTAAAATTCCTTTAAAAGAAAAGTTTAAGGTGAATCCCATCAATTGGAAAGGGAATTTCACCATCGGGCCTAGATAGCTAAAAAGCATTGGTCTCTTTGTAATTTGTAATGATATAAAATTCATTCTACATGGCATCAAACTTAGAATTCCTTCATGATTTGGCTATGTCTACATCCCACTTAAGGACAAGGCTACCCTCTTTAAAGGCTCTAATAGTAGCCTTTTTGTCAACACTCTTTTTGACCTACTACTGATGTACTTCAAGTGTCTTCATAGATTGACCTATGATTTCTTCAAGCTCCACTAGCTCTGTTAGCCTAACTGTCATGGCATCATCTTTAGTTAGCTCTAACTGATGAGCTAATTCAAGAGAAAGAAACTCAAGTGAAAGAGGAAATCTTTCCTCTCTACCATAAACCAACATGAAAGGTGAGTTGTCAATTTCTCTCTTATGCTTAATCTTGCCATCCCATAAGGTTGTCCTTAATTTAGTATGCCAAGCTCTTTGATTGTCTTCTATTGTTCTCTTGATGATCCTAATGAGATTATTATTGGAGGACTGGACCAGGCCATTACATTTGGGGTAATAATTTGAGTAAGTCTTTAAATAAATTCCATGTTCTAGTTTCCATGAGTTGATATGGGATCCAATAAAAGACTTGGCATTATCTAAAATAATAGTTGGAGCACCAAATATGGTTGTAATTACATCTTGATTAATTCAACCACTAAATTCTATGTGACATCCTTCAAGGCTACTACCTTTGTCCATCTTGTGAAGTAATATGTGGCATCCAAGATCCATTTGTGACCAGAACTAGCGGGTGGGTTTATTGGACCAATAAAATCCAAACCCCATTGAGTGAAGGGTTGATCTACCTAGACAGGAAGAAGAGGAAGGGAAACCTATCTTTTATTTCCTAAAAAGAATGCATATTTTCTTCACTTTCTCACCTATTTATTAGAGTCCTTGAACAAGGTTGGCCAATAGTAGCCATCCCTTATTATTTTCATGGCTATAACCCTTCCTAAAAAATGACCACTTGAAGGGCCATCATGAAACTCTTCAAGAAACCTATTAATCTAATATGAATTTATAGATATCCCCCTTCTATTAAAAAGATACTCATATCATGCAACCAATCATTCTGATTTTCATTTTCAGTTGGTTGCTCATCTTGTAATAATAGGGTAGCCTCTTTGGATGTCTCAAAGGATGAGAACATTTTTCATATAGGCATTTTTTCCTCACAAGTTTAGTGATCTTAATTTCAATGTCATATTCCATGACCTTGGTGATCCATCCAACTCTTTCTTGTTGATATCTTTATTCAAAAGAAAGTATTTTACACTTGCACATGAAACCAAGAGTTGGATCTTGTTATTAGAGAATAGATGTCTAAATTTTTTTAGGTATCTTACAACATAAAGAGCTTGTATTTATTCATAGTTGTACTTTCATTCATACTCTTTGAGCCCTTCATTGAAGAAAGAAATGGTTTTCTCTATACCATCATTATTCAACTATGTCAAGACAGTAGATATGCTTGATTCTCCTCCAAGAGTATAGAGAATAAAATCTCTATCAAAATTAGGATTGAAAAGAATAGGGGTATATGCAATAGTTGCTTTAATTTCCTCCAAACTTGCCTTTCCTTCCTTGGTCCATTTAAATTCCATGTTATTTTTTATCATACTTGTAATAGGTTTAATCATAGTAGCATTAAGGTTAGAAATGAACCTTCTTACAAAGTTGATCCTACCAAGTAAACTCTTCAATCCTTTTTTTTTCTTAGCAAGTGGAAGGGAAATCATTTCCTCCACTCTCTTTGGGTCTATAGTTAAACCATCCTTTGACAAAATATGTTCGAGAAGCTTTCCTTAATCATTGAAAAACACACACTTTCTTGGATTCAATGACACGCCATATTCTCTACATTTGATGAATACTTGCCTAAGATGATCAAGGTGATTGTGCACATTCTTTGAATAAACAATTATATTATCAAGATGTATTAGCACAAAACTTGCTAATAGACCTTTAAAGGCCATCTCCATTTCCTTTAGAAATGTATCACTAGCATTAGTTATTCCAAATGACATTTTACAATAATCATAAGTACCCCTTTTAGTGGTAAATGTTACCTTATATTGGTCTATTTCTTGGACTAAAACTAGATTATAACCTAAAAATTTATCTAAGAAAGAAAACCTTTCAGACCCACTAACTTTAAACAAGATGTGTTCCATGGAAGGGAGAGGATGGTGATCATCAAGATAAGCCCTATTAAGGTCTCTAAATTCTACACATAATATAATTTCTCCACTCTTTTTCCTCACAGGAACAAGATCAGCTACCCGAGAGGAGTGTTTGACAGGGAAAATTATATTAGCCTCTATGAGTTTGGATTATAACTCTTTCCTCATTAAAGGTTCAATCTTAGAAATGATTGGTCATTGTTTGTGTCTTACGCGGTTTGCATCAACATTTAGTTCTATGGTATGTTGAGAAAAACTTAGATCAAAACCCTTAAGTCCTTATATGTCCTTGCACAGACATAACATGTACATGCATGGAACTATATTGGCATATGTGATGCTATTTTCCAGTTCATCTTTTTGGATTATAGTCCAACATATCTTGTAAGTAGTGAGATTTAATTTGTAAGGGTTGTATCCCTGTCTTTTATAATTGAGTAGTGAGCTCCAAGAAGCATGCTTGAATGTTATTGCATTCTCATTTTTTACTATCACCCTTAATTGGGTTAACTATATTTCTGCAAAGATAATAATGGGTTCCATCCCCACTGTGGTTTTTCCCATAACTAGGTTTCCACGCAAAAATTATGTTTTCATGAGTTTGTGCATGTTTACTTTATGCTTCATCTATTTAATTCTTATTATGGTTAGCTTATGGTTGTGTAATCAAATAATTAAAGTTAAAAAGTACCTAGAACACTGATTCACCCCCCTCTCAGTGTTCCTCAATACCAACTGATGTGATAACTCTAAGATATGATATAGCATGATCTTTCTTTGTCACTATATAAAAATTATCTACAAGTTATAAAGAGGCATGAAATGATCCTAAGAATGCATGTGTTGAGCTTGGAGAGGAGTAATAACATTGCTCATGTAGATGCATTTGATCATTGAGGTCATTGGACTAGCTGAAAATTGAATTTCAACCTCTAATGAAATCTTCCATTGCCATTGAAAATTGAAATTAGGCCACAAGTTTTAATATTGGTCATTGATCCTTGACCCTTGTGCAAAAATGAATAGCCATATGCCTCTAAGAATTCACCTATTAAGAAAATGTGTCTCAACCTTGCATTTAAACATAGGTTTACTAGTTTAAGTAAATTTTTCCATTGAGCATGAATTTTCCCTATTCTTTCCTAGAAAGTTTATTTGGGCTAGATAAGGATGCTAGTAAACTTTCATTCTAAGGCCATGTCCATGTTTGAAGATATTAAAGTTTTTTTTTTTTTTGGGGGGGGTGGGGGGGGAATTGCCAAAAAAATATTTTGACTTCAATTTTGGAGGCTTTAGAGGCTTTGAAATAGACTAAAAATATGGCTAAATATAAGTGTATCTCTTTGAAAGGTGATAGATTATGTCACGATCTTTCTGATGCTTCAAACATATCATCAATTAGACACCCAGTTCAAAAGTTATGACCTTTAGAAGTTAGGTCTCCTAAAATAGAAAATGTAAAAATTTGTTGAACATATGAAAGAGTTATAAAAGGGAGTTGCACATATTGGTGTGTGTGTGTTTATACATCATAGGGAATTTTTGATTGGAGATAAGATGAGCACCAATTTATAAGTAGTTTATTGCCCATGGTTTGATAATACCATTTGATGGTTTCTTGTATTGTATCTCCCACACATTAGGTGTGTGAGATGAAGGGTGCGTGTAATTTTTATAACTATCCAATTACCTCTAGGTCTCTAGTTAGTGATACTCTTGAGAGAATATTTGTCTAGAAGTATATTTTAATATGTTATTGAGTTATGAATTATATATTGGGTGAACATTGGAGTATAGTGTTTTTCTATAGAAAGGGTTTTCCCACATAAATCACTCTGTTTTGGAATGTATGTTATTTCATGTTATTTCTATTAAGTTATTATAGATCTCTTATAAAGATCTGAGAATTTTTTTACATTACCCTCTACTTAAGGTTAGTATAGGAAGTTATCCCGCTACTTAACTTCCTTAAACCATCCATTATAAGTTAAAAAAAAACCCAGTAATAAAAGACTTGACTTTTTATCAAATAGTCTATGTCATTCGAGAGAGCTAAGATGATTCTTGAAGATTCTATCTATGACACCCTAATGACCATTCGATCTACATGATGAGATGAAGAAAATCATGTAGCCTAGGTCTATCATTCAATTTGACAATCAACATGTAACCAAAGAACTTGTTTGCTAGAATTAGACTGGAATTGGGATTGTCAAAACCCAGAATTGACATTTTTTATTTTTGTGTTCAAAACATGAAACTAGAATAGGGATTTGTTAATTCCCATTTACCCCCAAAACTAGAATTTGAATCTTCCATCTAAATAGGTGGAATTGGAAAATCAATTCCAATTCCATTTAAATGGGAATTGGGGGTAAAGAAAAATTATAATATTTTGAAATCCATATGCAAACAACATTTTCCATCTTCTCATTATGAATTCTAGGTGAATTCCTGGTGAACCAAATGGTTCAACCCATATTCCAAAAACCATTTTTTGGATTTAAAACTTCTAGAATTGTCAAATACTGGAATTTAACAATTCCAGCAACCAAACGGACCCTAAGGGCCCATTTGGTTGCTCGAATTGACCTGGAATTGGAAAATGGAAATTGGTGAATTGGTATAGGCCAATTCTAATTTTAGTTCAAAATGAGCATTCAGCCAATCCACCTTAGAACCTAGAATTAGAATTGAGGCATGGAATTGGACTTGGGAATTTAATTTTGAGAAGGGAAACCAATTCTCATTTTCCAATTTCAAGTTAATTCCAGCAACTAAACAGGCCCTAAATAGATCTAGCAAGAATCATTGCCATAGAGCAATGCCAACTATTAGATTAGATGCATTGAACTTCCAATGTGTTGAAGCACTAGTACACAAACAACAATATGCGACTAAATAAACTACTAAAAATTGCCTATAAATAACTAAACTTGGTCACATAACTATTAGTAGTTTATTTGCAATCTTTTATAATAAGACCAAATTTATGACTAAATTATTTTAGTCATTGATTTAGTCATTTATTTAGTTATGGTAGTCATTTATTTAGTTATGGTAGTGATTTATTTAGGTATTTATTTAGTCATGGTAGTTAATTATTTAGTCATCTATTTAGTCATTAATTTACTCATATATTTAGTCATTACTTTAGTCATATATTTAGTCATTAATTTAGTCATAGATTTATTCTTACTAACGTACAATGGAGTCAAACCACCATCCTCCTTGTAAATAAGATGCTCTTTTGTTGAGCTAGCACCCTTTAAAGAGTAATCATCACAACCTATACAACCTACACAGTTGAATCCTGATAGCAATATAACAATTTGACTTGACCTAAAAAATATCTCCAATAAACATTTCTTTATACAAAATATAAAATCAAGAGAAATTTTAAAAATATCATATCTTCTTTCTTTGATGGCTCAAAAGGATATGTCAAGATAGCTATTTTTGCATCTTGTATTCTTTTAGGCATTAAGATACTATTTGAAATTCTTTAAATTAATAGGCACACTTTTATGTTGTAAATTATAATCCAATATCAAGAAGCCAATGTCATTTAGATGATATTCATAGAGATTATGAAAACTCTTGTCACAAAATAGAGAGACATTCTATAATTCATAGTAGAGTTTTAGAACATTCAAAGCAATTATAGATTATAAAAGCCATAGACTATAAAGGCATGGCAAAGTAAGACAATGATCCTACAAAGTGATAGTGGAAAATGGTCAATGAGATAGAGATGTTATGATGTCAAAATAATGAAGGAGGCTTTCATAAATACATGTCTTAAAGAGAGGAGCCCTAGTGTATATAAATAAATATGACCAAGCATAGTTATTTATATGATATAAATATTGCATATAAATGACTAATCTCCAATATTGTATAAATAACACACTTATAAATACCACTCTAGTTTCAAGTGTCATGTTGTATAGGAACAAGAGTGTTAGCGGCTGAGGACATTGTAGGGACAGGCAAAGGCTTTTATGTTTGAATACCTTCCTCCACATTTTGAGCTTGGAAATCCATAGTTTTCATGCATCCTTGAAATCTTTGTGCTTATGCTTGAATTTGGACTAAAAAAGGAATTAGCCTGTGCTTGATTGAAACTTTTTGTTTCTATTAACTTTTGTTGAACACCATCAACACCATTAGATTGGAGTCCAATTGTTTCATGTGTCAGACCTCTTATTGGAACACCTTGTGTAGAGTGCAGCTATTGAATTATTGTCAGAAGTGGATAAAAGATATTATGTATTGTGTTAGTTCCCTTAGTAGGAGGATGCACATGAATGACTACAATGAAAGTTCTCATAGGCACTACATGAACTGATCTAGGCTCCCTAGATGATGCTATACCACTAGCCATCTGATCTATTATTCCTGAACTTTGAGGAGCATTTGTTTAGTTTACTTGATCAGAATTGGCAGTAGGAGTTACCAGACCTCCTCTAGGAACCACAATTGGACCTAATTTTAAGTCAGCCAAGTTTCATTAAATTTCTATGATAGGAACTAAGACACCAGACTAAGTAAATGCACTTCCCAAGTTTATATGTATATTAATATTTCTTGGCACCTCTCCTTCAGTAGCAACTCCTCCAATCAACGAAGTAGTTGAATTAACAAATCCAGCTTGAAATGGCCCAAGGTTACCACCATGATGGAAAGGCAATGGTTGCTGACCAAAAAGTAATAGGGTAGTAAATGTCACTTCTATTGATGAAAGTTATATAATATTTTCATGTGATGCCAAAGGCTCAAGTTGTACTTGAACCATTATAGGATTAGGCCTAGACAAAGATATGTAGACAACAAGACCATCATCTACTAGTGATTTATCCTGCATTTAAAAGGAAATTTTAGACCATTATAATAAATTTCACATCACTTAGGAAATGGGAAAAAGAAGAGATCCCATTCAACAATGATAAGAAAAATCATACATGAGATTGACCCGTTCACAATGTTAAATTATCCCGACCAAGTTCCAATAACAATTATTGCATCAGTATTCTATCATGCATAGTTGTAGACTGAATTTGGCCATGAGTCATTGTATCATAATGAGTGGTAAAGATACATCTAAATATTCATCAAGAGAAAGAAAAAACCATGCCAAAATCTCAAGTTAGATAACAACGAAATTAAAAAGTGGACATCAAAATGTATGAAGAATGGTGCATGAGTGAAAAGAATATCATTTCACATACTGAGCAACAAGTTCATAGTCAAGAACACCAAGATCTAATAGAGAAACATCAATAAACATCAAAAGAACAACATCACATGTGTGTATAGCCACAACTTCATAAGGGGAAAAAGAAAACGTGCATTCCTCATGAAGAGAGCAATAGTTATAACAAAAATATTTTAGGTTTTCTTGCACATGAACAATAGAGGATCATAAAGAATGCCTTATTTGGGGTGCAATAAGAATTTCAAGCTAAAGAACAACAAATTTTAATGAATGAACAATAGCTAGGAAGAAGAAAATAGTATTTGATGAAAGAGCATCACTTTCTACGTGAGGAACAATAGTTCTAAAATGAGAAGGAGCAGATTTCAAATGGAGAGCAGCAATCTAAATTGAAACTTGAAAAGTACTCTTTATGTTGAACTTTCTCAACCAACATAATAACTACCATACTATACCTATACTAATAAGTAAGCTCAATCTTCTAAACACATTTAATGGTAGAAATAGCACCTATACAAATCTTTTTATCCATTTCCTTAAAAATGGAAATTAGAAATAGCACCTGTATAAATCTGGTCAACTAACTTGTAGTAGGATACTTGTGTAAAGAATATAGGGAAAGACTATATTCTGGAAATACACAGGAAGAATGCTCTATTCCAACAATGAAAAAAAACAAAATCCCCAAAATAGGGCAGACACAAAAGACTGGAGAAATATGCAAGATCCTTATTGCTTCTATTCAAAACTAAAAACACTTCTACAATAAAAATAAACTTACAGCTATTGGGGCTGCATACAAACATCTACGAGCTTCACAAAGCTCTTACAAGATTATCTGAAGCAATCACTGCTTAACAGAATAATCCTTTACAACTGTTGTTGCAAAACTTCTCTAATAAAAATAGAGTATTCAAAAAACTTAATCTATTTGATGTTGCATACAAAAAAGAATTTCTACATTCATTCTCACTGTGGAAGAATAAAGACATTCTTCCCTTTATAGAAAAACCTTGCTGTCCAAAGGAAGAAAGAAGTCTATAGAAGAAATTAGATTTCCCCAAATTTGATTTGAACTTATCTTTCAAAGTCCATTCAAAAATATCAGACTTAAAACTTTATCAACTTAAAAAAGTCAAATAAGGAGGCTAAAGACAATCAGATTTGATTATGAAAATCCAACACTCCCCCATTGTCTTGAGCCGAAAAACAAGTTCATGCTTGATCCAAACTAACTATGCCCAAATTTCTCCTTAGGCACTCAAAACTTGCAATGGCCAATGGCTTGGTGAAAATGTCTGCTAGCTGCTACTCTGACCTGCAAAACTCCATTTTTATTTCACCATTCTCAACTATTTCTCTAATAAAATGATATATGATTTCAATGTGCTTGATTCTTCTATGAAACGCTGGATTCTTTGACAAATCTATTGAGGAAATATTGTCACAAAATATTATGGTTCCATCCTCTTGTTCTTGCTTCAAATCTGCCAACATCCTTCTTAGCCAAATAGCTTGACATGCTGCTGCATTTGCTACTATATATTCAGCCTCTGTTGTAGATTGAGTAACTATGGGTTTCTTCTTAGAAGCCCATGAGATTACATCTGAACCCATTTGAAAGACATATCCTGAAGTGCTCTTCCTATTATCCAAACTCCCTACCCAATCACTATTTGTGTAGCCAATAAGACTAAAAAAAATTGTTACAGTATACAAAATATCATATCCCTTGGTGCCTTTTACATACCTTAGGATTCTCTTTCCCACTTGCCAATGGGAGTCCTTTGGAGTTTCCATAAATCTAGAAATCAAACTTACTGTATGCATAGTGTCTGGCCTAGTAGCTGTTAAATACATCAAACTTCCAACTAAACTTTTATATAAAGTTGGATCCACGTTGTTGCTGCAATCTTTCTTGCTTAACTTCAAACCTAGTGAAGTTGGTGTTTGGGTAGGCTTGCTACTTTGCATATTAAATCTCTCCAAGATCTCGTTTGCATATATTTCTTGAGAGATGAAAATACCATCATGCATTTGTTTTACTTCTATGCCTAGAAAATAGCTCAAGAGACCTAAGTCTGACAATTCAAACTCCCTTTTCATGGACTCTTTAAAATCAGCAATGGGGAAAACATGATCCCTAGTAAAGATTAAATCATCAACATACAAGACAATAATTAAAATATTACCATTAGTTGTCTTGATGTAAACAATAGGCTCACCATCGCTTTTGCAAAAACCATTGCTAATTAAATATGAGTCAATTCTGCTATACCATGTCCATGAAGCTTGCTTAAGCCCATAAAGAGCCTTCTTCAGCCTATACACTTTACTTTCATGGCTCGAAACTTCATAACCAGGTGGCTACTCTACATAAACCTCTTCTTTCAATACTCCATTCAAGAAGGCAGACTTCACATCCATTTGATAAACCTTCCATTTGTGCTGGGCTACAATTGCTATGACAGCACACACGGTTTCCATTCTAGCAATAGAGGCATAGGTCTCATCATAGTCTCTACTAAACTATTGTTTGTACCCCTTGACCACCAATAGAGCCTTATGCCTATCTATTTTTCCTTCAACATTTCTCTTGGTCTTGTAAACCCATTTAACTCCAATAATTTTCTTGTTTGGAGATAAATTATTGAGCTCTCAAGTTTCATTTCTTTTTATTGCATCTATTTCCTCATCCATGGCCTTACACCATTTTTCTTCTTTTTCAACATCCTGAAAATAAATTGGATCACTATGAGAAAATAATGCAAAATTGATATTTTCATCAAATTCATTTTCATACCTTTCATCTTGGTATATCTCCCTTAGACTCTTGGTTTTTCTTAGCACTAGGGAGGCGAGAGTGGGATCATAACTCTCAGTATTGCTATTGCTACTCTTTGTGGGGCCAATTTGTAGCCTTCTAGAGCCTTCTATATCTATTTTTATATCATTTTGCTGATCATTAACTTCACCATCTTTAACAATAATAGGTACTTTACTTGAACTGCTTGAAGATGTGTCCACCAAGCCATCCCATGAATCATCCTCAATGAACTCCACATCTCTTGAAGTGATTATCTTTCTGGTGACAAGATCATACAATTTGTATGCCTTAGATTCTAGACTATAACTAGTAAAGACACACTTCACACCCTTGTCATCCAACTTTTTCCTTTTCTCCTTTGGCACGTGTGCATATGCTACACACACAAACACTCTTAAGTGTTCAACCATCCATTTATGCTTTGCCCATGCTTCCAATGGAATCTTGTCACGAACTGCTTTTATAGGACTTCTATTTATTAAATAGACTGATGTTGCTACAACTTCTCCCCATATTCAATTGGGAGTCCTTTTTCTTTCATCATGCTTCTTGCCATCTCAACGATGGTTCTATTTTTCTTTCAGCCACTCAATTTTGTTGCAGAGTATAACTGGTTGTTAGCTCCTTCGTTATACCATTCTGTCTGCAAAACTTTACAAAAATATTGGAGGTATATTCCCCCCCTCTATCTGACCTTAGGACTTTAAGATTTTGTCCACTTTCATTTTCAGCCTGGGGCTTTAAATTTTAAAAACTTATCAAAAGCTTCAGATTTATTTTTCTTAAAATAAACCCATGTTCTACGACTGAAATCATCTATGAAAGTCATAAAGTAAGTACTCCCCCCAATGGAAGTGATTTGCATAGGGCCAACTAAATCAGTATGCATCGACTCTAATGGTGTTGTTTCCCTTCTAGAGTTTCCATAATTAAAGGGCAGCCTATGTTTCTTACCCAAAATACAAGTCTCACACTTGCTATTGAACTCTTTAATACATGAAAAATTATCTACCATTCTTTTCTTGGACAATAAAACTAAACCAGCATAGCCAAGATGTCCATACCTTAAATGCCATAGCTTGGAGGGGTCTTCAATCACGCTCTTGAAAGTTGATTTTTGTACTGTTGTACATTCTTTCTTGGGAGGTGCAACTATTGATTGTGAAGAGAAACACATCTCTACCTTCAATGGGAACATTCGATTCTTTGTCATTTGAACTGCTGCAACAATTTTCTTACTCTCATCCTTCTCATAAATGACACATTGGTCATTCTCCATCAACACTCTATAGCCATTTTGAGTGAGTTGTCCAACACTCATCAAATTGTGCTTTATATTTGGGGCAAAATAAATATTTTGAATTTTTTGTTTCATACCTTTCTTGGTGCGGATCATAATAGATCCTTTGCCCACAATTGGAACAACTCCATTGTTTCTCATTCTAATTTTAGACTTTACATTTTTATCAATGAAAGAAAAAAGACTTTCATTACCACTCATGTGGTTACTACAACCGCTGTCTAAGTACTAGACTTTGGGGTTGCCTTCTTCACCAACATTGCACATGATGAAGGTTGTGAGATTATTTCCATCACCCACTTTTATATCAACAACATTTGCACTTGGCTTTGGCTGATTACTTTGCTTTTTTCAGCATTCACTAGCATAATGCCCAAATTTATGATAATAATAACATTCAATATTACTCTTGTCTGAGCTATATTTCTTCTTACCTCTAGAATTATTCTAAGAGATGCTATCTCCCTCATTTGTGGCTGCTCTTTTTGAGCTTTCTCCTCCAACATTTTGTTGTTCGGAGTTAGCACAACCTCTGTCTCTTGAACTTTGTCCAGAATTGTTTCTTCCTTTTCCCCTACCTCTTGCATTGGCTTGAGATCTGAAAGCTTGTTCTTGAGAAGAATTTGTAGACCTATTAATGCAATGCTCATGGGTTTGGAAAGAACCCATTAACTCATCAATAGTCATTACTAAAAGATCATTTGCCTCTTCAATGGAAATTACTAGATTGTCAAATTTTGAGGGCAAACTTCTCAAAACTTTCTCTACTATTCTTTGCTCTTCCATGATTTATCCATTGGTTCTCAACTAGTTTATCAAACTAGAGAGTCTTGAGTTGAAATCTGAAATTAACTCATTGTCCTTCATGAGGAGAGTCTCAAAATCTCTTCGAAGCATTTGAAGCTTCACCAAATAAACTTTTTAGTCCCTTTAAAACTAGTGTGAAGAATATCCCAAGCTTCTTTGGAATAATTAGCTGTTGCTATTCTGGAAAAGATTGCCTCTGTTAAGGTAGTTTCTATCAAGCTCAAAGCTTTTGCATCTTTCCTCCTTGACTCCTTCAACTGAGTCTTTTGATTGTTTGTGAGGCTAACAAATTGAGCTGGGTTAGTCACATCTATAAATCCATTGACCACAAGCTCCCACAAGTCATTTGTTGTCATAACAATTCTCATCTTCTTTGCCCAAACATCATAATTTTGTCCATTGAAGGACAGTGACTGTTGCCAACTCTTTCCTACATCTCCATCCACATCTCCTGTGCAAGATAAATAAATGTCCAAACTCACAAAGATTGAGGGTCAATCAGCTCTGATACCATGTGAAGAATATAGAGAAAGACTATATTCTAGAAATACATAGGAAGAATGCTCTGTTCCAGCAATGAACATAAACAAAATCCCCAAAATAGGGCAAACACAAAAGACTAGAGAAATATGCAAGATACTTCTTGCTTCTATTCAAAACTAAAAACACTTCTACAATAAAAATAAACTTATAGCTACTGGAGCTGAATACAAACATCTACGAGCTTCACAAAGCTCTTACAAGATTATCTAAAGCAATCATTTCTTAACAGAATAATCCTTTACAATTGTTGTTGCAAAACTTCTCTGATAAAAATAGAGTATTCAAAAAACTTAATCTATTTGCTGCTCCATACAAAAAAGAATTTCTACATTCATTCTCATTGTGGAAAAATAAAGACATTCTTCCCTTTATAGAAAAAAATTTTTGTCCAAAAGAAGAAAGAAGAAGTCTATAGAAGAAATCAAATTTTTCCAAATCTGATTTGAACTTATCTTTCAAAGTCTATTAAAAAATATCAGACTTAAAACTTTATCAATTTAAAAAAGTCAAATAAAGAGGTTAAATACAATCATATTTGATTATAAAAATCCAACAACTTGAACCTATAGAAATGGATCTATCCAAAAATAACCATATGGCTACTCAGGGAATCCCAAATGCCCACACCTATCTATAATAGTTACATAAAAAAAAATGGTTGCATGAGAAAGATTACTACCTGAAACTAATGTGGCTAAATACAAAAATGAGTTTTAGGCCCATAAATTACCATTGCTAAGATAAAACAAAGGTCTGATGAAAGAATAAAAATGTCCAACATTGGCTCCTCCACTATGAACCAAAACACTGCAATATTAAAGTTAACTTGGAGAAATTTCAAACTATATAAAACTTAAAACTCTACAAGAAAGAAAAACAAATTGTGCCTTGATAAAAACCTGTAGTACACAAATATCGTACCTATAGATATAATAAAGGCTCCGCACACTTTTATCTACATCAGAGGAAAGATATTGGCCGTCATCTTTATCCAGATCAAGTTGCAATGAGAACTCATACCTATCATTGATCTGATAATGATAACATATAATGTATTATATTCATACAACAAAGTGAATCAGAGCAACTTCGAGACCTTCTACATACAAAGGCAATCAACATTGCATGGAGTTTGTGTTACCTTTGCCAATAAATTTATGGTATGATCAAGCCCAAAGTAAATAAAAGTTTTAGGAAACGTACGCAATGGTATTAAAAAAGATAATTACAGTATGCAGTGAAAGCTGTCTGTCAGCTGAGTTCATTACGTTGTACGTCCACTACCAGCCTATAAATATCTATAGGTAGACCAAAATATTCACCATAATTAGGGCATTACGTAGATTGACGTTTACGAAGTTTGAGAAAAAGATTAAACGCATCCCTACATAAAAATCATACGGAGAAGCACGTGATTTTTTAGTACGTAATATCTTTGTTGCGTCTTCACCGCAACATTGTCTATCGAGGGAACAACTTGCAGTTCTGCCTAGACGTTTCCCTTCACTCCACTCATTTCTTTAATACAATTCTTTAGGAAATACAATTTAATACAATTGTTTTGGAAGAACAATTATGAAAGTAAAAATAAACCTTTTCTTCATTGTGAATAAGAATCTATTAGGGGAGAGGATCTATGGTACATGACCTTGTTTCAATAGTTGTGATAAGAGTTGTTGATCTGGTATCCATATTTGTTAATTTAATACTCACAATTGTTAGCTTAATGTCCAATTTTTTTCACAACTATAATAGTTGTGACTTTAAAGTTGTTATTGGTGATGATGACTGCCCATAATTGAATGAAACATATCCTCTATTCTAAAAAGCAACCAATCATGTAATACCACATTAGTCGCTCAGATATAGGTGTCTCTTTTGGAGGACTATTGGTTTCATTTTTGGGGGGCTGCTTTGGACACCTTGGCCAAAAGTGTGCTAATGTGGCATCATATTTGATGATGTGGCCCTGAAACCTTAGTTATAAGCAAGGAACTCACCAAGTAAGCTATTGTAAAATTGGAGATAATTTAAAATTTCTACATAGGATTTTGAGAAGCACAAAGTTAGGGTACACAACTAGTGGGTCCTCTTCTTTATGACATTGGCTATAGTGCAACTATACCCACCGGGTTATTCTTTGCCTTTCGACAAGGGCATTTGAATGTCCATCCCATGTCAATGAGATGATTGTTGTATGGATGGGATGTACATTGTCTTTTCTCACACATGGATATTTGTTCTCTTTATAGCAACAATTTCTTCTCAAGCAATGTAAAGTGAAGGATCATGATGCTTTTTTGGTCACCAATAGTTAGATTCTTTAACATTTTTGGTAAGAAAGCAATGAGATAATGGGGCTACGAAAAAACATAAAAGATGAAAAAAGAATATAGGTGTATAGAAATAAAATCTTTTTAACATAAATTTATGTTAATTAAACTAAATAGAAACTTCAAATAAACTAAATAAATACATATTACAAATCATAATCTATTAAAGTTTGCAAATATAGTTTGAAATTATAATTTATGATAACGAAAAACTAAATATTAAATGAAAGATAATTCAGTTTAATTTTACAAATTTTAATGTAGAAATGAATTATAGATTGGTTATTCTATTCTTAGTTTTGAGGACAGGAATCATGAAAATAATTTTAATTGTATTGAGGTATGTAGAAATACCCTTCTTAGAGATGATATAGTTCAAGAGCTTGTGTTTAATAGAACCAAAGAATCCTTGGGATTCACTGTTAACTCATACTTTTGTAGGAGTACAATGAACTCTAAGAGGGGAGATTGGAGGACGATGGTTGTGGATGGTTTGAGGGCATGAATCAGTACTCAATTTCACTTTTTAATTTTTAACTTGTTTATGCAACATAAAACAATAGCATAATAGACAACAATGCAATTAAACATACACAAGGGTTTGACATGAGATAGTCCTGAGTGGAAACCCTCTGGAGAATAAAACCACTCAAAGTTTCCTTACTGGTTTATCTAAAATATGTTGTTTACAATACTTCAATGGTTGGTGTGTCTAATTGACAATATGTCTCACTGGCTATCACACTAACATTCTCAATTTCTTTATAATTCAACACAAAGTATCATCTGTGTTTCATTCCTTTTAACATATTTTGGTCTTGCATCACTTGAGACTCGTAATCATAAGTACAACACAAATCTCAAAATCTCATATAGTATACCATTGTGCATAAGTGTGATTTTATACACAATATTATATCATATGGATTCAATATAAAGCTTTATATCTTTTTCAAATGTTGCTATACAATTAGAGTACATACAAGAAAGATATGTGCTTTCATTCAATACAACATATTATCTACCTTTATCACTATTGAATTCCGTCAATATGATAAATTTATAATACCTTTTGTTTATAAACTAGATCAAAACTACCTTGATAACTAAACACTAAAATCATGCTCTTATTTATCTTTAAACTAAATAATATAACCTCTTCAATCTGCACTGATATTTCTAACTGAATCAATATCATTTCCTGAACATATAATCCAATTAACAAAGATTCTTTGAGAAACAAGGTAACAAACCTGAACTAGGGTTAGAAGACTAAACATTGTAATCTCAAAACCTCAAAGATCAAATGACAATGTTGAAATCATGATTATGATAATAATTAGGGTAAAAGAGACTCAAATTTGAGTTTCGAAAAACCTAAACCCTTAACCATATAGACCAAAGGGAGTATATGAAAAAAAAATTATAAGCTCATAGCCTTACCACAAGAACATAAAGTTTACTTTGTTCATCACATGCCAAAAATAGAGGATATAAACTAATTAAAGTCTTAACATGAAACTTGTATATTTTGCAATAAATCTATACTAGGGTTTGTGAAAAACTTAACACATTTTGAGAATGTAACTGATACAAAGAAACCCTTAACAAAGACACCAAATTTTATACCCTAAATGTTTAACAGTAAACCAAAATAAGGTTGTGAAATGAAGAATTCATAACTAGGGTTTATCAAACTACATTAACAAACAAAAAACCAACCATCTTTAACAGATACTTTGAACAAAGAAAAGAAAAGAGAGTGTCTATTACTGGAGAACAAAAATTGACTTTATTTTTCATGATCAAACTATCCCATAGTACCCCATCAAATTGTCAAGCATGTTCAAAATTGATTGACATTTCCTTAGCCAGTGATTCAAAGTTTTAATTGTCACAGTGAGATTCTTTAGTCATGGATTCAATTGTTACAAAAGTTCCCTAGTTCAAGGGCTTCCAAGCCTAAGCTTAAAAAATAATACAATGAAAATGATATTTTTTAAATGAGGCTTCAAAACAAATCTTTTATTTTTTTCACATCAAATATGAATAATGTCATAAAGTGCCAACTTTTCCCTATTCGCAGTAAGATGTATTTCGATGGGAATTCTTCAAATAACATTAAGCTCAAATTACTTCCAAAGGCTCGTCACTTAAAGTGACTCAACATAATATCAATCTTTCTCATCTTTTTAAAATGCTCCATGCAATTAGGCAATTGAAACATATATTCAACCTCTATGCATAAAGAAGATTCTTGGCATATTAGGCTCTTTGAAATTATGATTAAACCTTCACATATATATGTCCTAAAGTATGATAATTTGAAACCATATTTTTATCTTGAATATATATAGATATGAATTCTTGTTAATAAGAGAACTCATATCAATATCAATAATGTAGAACTATAAACTTTGCCTTCAAAATGTAATATGCAATTCGAAATACTCATGACCTCAATGTTATTTCCTTGACAACAACCAAATCAGTAATGTAACCATTGTCACCTTGTCATTTTGTTTTTGACATTGATGCCAACACATGCTAGAGGGGTTAAAAAACTCCACCTTTAGCATTGATTTCAAACCAAGATGAATTCATCAAATATGTATCAAATTGAGTCAAAACAACCTTGTGCCAATGATGCAGCCAAAATTCCTTTAACAATTAACAAAAATACAAGAGAGGAAAAAAAGACACACAAGATTTTCAGAATTACAATCCTTCTCTTTTATTCTTCCAAATACTCTCCTTTGCTACAATGAGAGAAAACACTAATTTAAGTACAAATCTGAAATTACCCTTTTTGACAGATTTTTTCATAAAACAATTTTTTTTGCCATTTTTGGTAATTTTTAAAACAACTCGAAAGAAGCTAATTTTTTTTGCGAAGCTTCCTAAAACTAAGATAAGATGAATTGTCAACTAACGTTTGAAATTGGAAACAAAATTTTGAAGTTATTATAAAAACAACTTTCTAAAAAAAAACTAAATAAAACACTAAAATCTTAAAAAGCCACTAAAAGCTCTTGCATTTTATTTTCATAAAACTGTTTTATGAAAAACTATATTTACCATTTTATTTTCTATATCTTCCTCTATTTTTTTGTCCTTTCTTTCATTTTCCTCTTTTGAATAATCTTTCTAATGGGCCATGTGATCTTCTTCTTAACTGGTAGGTGCCATTTTTGCATCTCTAGGGAAAATCTTGTTGCCAATTCTTTTAAGGCTTGATCCAACCTTTGTACCTCCTGCTTAATATATTCTAAGCTTTCCTTGTCATCTTCCTTCTTCTTCACACTTGTGGCTTTCCTCTTCTCTTGTTTTTCTTGTTTCTTCTTCAGCGAGCTCTCACTCTGCAAGCACCTCTTCAACAAATCCATCTCTTCAAGCAAGTCCCTTGACCTTGCTTCCACTTTGTCTTTTGCCTCACCTAGGTCTTTTCTCTTCTCTAGCTAGTCTTTTGGAAACTGGGTTCTCTTTTCAACCTGCACAAACACAAACACACAAACACCAAATTCTCTTTCCTAGACCTTCTGGGCTCTGATACCAGATGATGCAGCCAAAATTCCTTTAACAATTAACAAAAATACAAGAGAGAAAAAAAAACACATAAGATTTTTAGAATTACAATCTTTCTTTTTTATTCTTCCAAATACTCTCCTCTGCTACAATGAGAGAAAACACTAATTTAAGTACAAATCCAAAATTACCCTTTTTGGCAAATTTTTTCATAAAATAATTTTTTTTGCCATTTTTGATAATTTTTAAAACAACTCGAAAAAAGCTGATTTTTTTCGTGAAGCTTCCTAAAACTAAGATAAGATGAACTATCAACTAACCTTTGAAATTGGAAACAAAATTTTGAAGTTATTATAAAAACAACTTTCTAAAAACAAACTAAATAAAACACTAAAATCTTAAGAAGCCACTAAAAGCTCCTGCATCAGCCAAAAACTGAAGTTATATACCTTTGATGATCAAATCACTGTGAGTATGCAAGTTCATATGTTATAAACCACAAAAATTGTCACCACATATTAAAATTTTCTATAATGTTTCCAAATTAATGGAGAGTGAATTAATTAAATTAATTAATTAGGTGGTCCCAAAATCTAAATAATATTATATAAAAGACTTCTTTAATTACTTAATTTAGTTGTAAATGGGCTCCAATAATAAAATAATAAATAAAGTTATGTTGGCTCATTAAGTCTTGGAGCTCTTTATAAGGTCGTGGTTGGCATTATAAGAATTTATTATGTGGAGTTATCTTTTCTTGTTTATTTTAAAATTCTACCTGGAATTAAGTTTTTGTTGTAGTTTCAGAGGTGCAAGACCCTCTCTAGTCTGTAATTGTAGTTTTGGTGATTAATAGTCAACCTAGTTTTCTATTGGAGATATCATTTCATATATTTCACTTTGTACTTCATTGTCAAAGTTCTAAAGTCTCCTTTCAAAATAGATTTGGAGATTATTGTACATAACTGCTACCAGACTAGATATTATGTATGCAATATTTTTGGTAGCTAGATTTCAACAAGAACTGAAAGAATCACATGTGATGATGACAAAATGGATTTTCAAATATTTGAAGAGAACAAAATATTTTGGTTTATGGTATCCAAAAAGTTTAGATTTCACGCTGACAACTTATATTGATGTGGTCTAGGGAGGTTTTTTGGATAACTAAAGGAGTAGTGGTGGTGGAGCTTACTTTCTTGGCTCTTAGTTGGTTGCTTAGTCAAGCAAGATGCAAGATTCTATAACATTTTCAATTGTTGAGTCATAATATATTGTAGTCTCCTCATTTTGTACTCAGGTATAATGGATAAAACAAACTTTGAAGGATATAGGTATAACTTTTGATGATCCAATTTCAATCATGTGTGATCATGTTAATCTCTATTGAGCATTTAAGGTTGTCATTAGTATCAAAGGATAGTAAATAGGTCGGTCGGTCACTTATATTGAGACAGTCAATAAGTAGAACCAAGACAGAGCAGTCGGTAAAGCCTCACACCGAGTATCACACAGTTAACTGAGCACCAGCATCACCGACATTGATGGTTAGTAAACACCGAGCAGATTATACAGTGTTTACCGATGATCATAGAAAATGGCATAGTAATAAAAAATGACACATTATTCTATGTAGACGGTTATAATAGATCATAAAATAGTTTACCAAGATCGAGGAGCATTTATTGTAAAAGATATTCACTAAATGCAAT
The DNA here is from genome assembly GCA_027943335.1 of Chamaecyparis obtusa. NCBI lineage: Eukaryota > Viridiplantae > Streptophyta > Pinopsida > Cupressales > Cupressaceae > Chamaecyparis > Chamaecyparis obtusa. The sequence continues at coordinate 302,901 of BSBK01001589.1, forward strand.
GATTATCTTATTTGTATAAGCTGATCTAGGTTATTTTTCACCGTAGATCTTAGGGTTATGATTATTTTTGTAACCTAATTTTTGTTTAAGTGGAAAAATAGAACACTATATATTGTATATGTTCACACCATTTTATAAGGTCGTTGAACTGATATATATGAATCATGGAGCACTTGAATAAATTGCCTATCTTCAAGACAATTAGTTTATCGAGCAGAATAGAGTACAGAGGATATCAGATTGAGCAGAATCAATGAAGGCTACCGAGCAAAATAGAGAAGGAAACCAACACAAATAAGGTGATATTTTGATGAGCATTTATAGATCTATTTCAAACAATTGAGTTGTCATCTAACAGATAATTTACCTATTACTTTCTAACAATTGTGATAGAGTTTTGTGAAATCTCTTAACTGAGTAGACTTAACAGTCTTTGTATAAATCTCTTAACCGAGTACACACTTCATTTAGTGTTGTTAAATCCTATAAGTAGGTAGATCTAGCTGATCTAATATGTTACTCCTAACAGGGTAAGATCACTAGAAGTGATCAAAACTTGTAGCCTTAACAGGAAAACCTTTTCTATCTGCAGTAGTGAAGAATTTGTGGGTGTCATCCCCACCACAGTTTTTACCTTCTAACAAGGGTTTCTGTGTTACCAAAATAATTATTTTATGTGATTGTCATATTGATTTCATGTTGTTTACTTTCTAAAGTTAACTAGATGATTGATTTATGCAATTAGATTCAAGTTATTTTGATCGGTTATTAGAGTATTCAGTTATAGATCAGAAAGGTCTTACAAGTAAAGTTTTGAAGACACTGATTCACCCCTCCCCCCTCAGTACCTATCTCTCCTAATTCCAACAATCGGTATCAAAGCTTAGTTCTCTTATTGAACAGTCTAACCACTGAAAGGTAAAGATCTAAGTCATGGAGAGATACAAGCTTGACAAGACTATTGAGAATCAAAAGATACAAATGCAGATGTTTGTGGAACAATATAAACAAGCCAAGGAAGAACTGAAGAAATTACTGGTTGAAAGGAAGAATCTTGCAATTTAGCTGAATGAAATTAGTTATCATGAAGAACCTATTGATGACATATTGGATCAAGCTCTGGAAGCATCTCTGACGGATCTGAAAGCATAATCTCTGAGTTATCTAAAAAGAATCAACATCTATCTGAGCAAGTGAGAGAACTTCAAATCAATCATGAATCTCAAATGGTGAGAATGGTGGAAATCATGAACAATGGTAGACAAGATGAACAAGATCAGAATCTGGCTATTGAAGACTGAAGACTGATGACTGAACAACTTCAAGCAAAAGAAAGTGAAATATAGAGACTCACTGATTGTCACTTCCAAGTATCAAATCAAATGATGACAATTAATCAATAAATGAACCGAGTAAATGGAGAATTATCAAGAATACTTGAAGATGTTGCAACACTCAAAGAGAACAATGAAAAACTGAGAAATGAAATAAAGACACAAAAGAAACACAATGAAATGATGAAGATAGCTGAGGATAGTTCTAAGAAGATTGATGACTTCCTGACTAATCAGAGGAGATTCGAAAGCAGAGCCAGTATAGGCTACACCAATGAAGGAGAATCATCACATCTAGCTGAAAAAGTCAACAACAATCAAACTCAGAAACCTAAAGTGATGACATGCTATCATTGTGGAAAACTAGGACATACATCTAATGTGTGCAGAAGCAAAGCACAAGGTAAACCTCTTGTCATTCCTAAATTCAATGGATATTGTTATTATTGTGGTAAGTTTGGACATCCAGCTTATGAATGTAGAGCCAAGAAGTATGACATTGCTAATAATACTATTTAGGAGAAAGTATTCTATACTTTTAATAAGCATGGACACACTGCAAGGGAGTGCAAGGTGAAAATGAAACAAGTCTGGACACCTAAAGAGAAACTACAATGAAAATGATATCAACCGAAGAGACAAGGTAACTCATATGTTTGGGATTATAATACATGGACTAGTTGTACTGCATGTGGTCGGTATGGACATATTGCAGCAAACTATTTCGGGAAGAGTCAGATTGGACAATCAAGAAACTGGACAAATGTAGGAATGGCATGTATGCACTGTCATAAGGTCGGTCATGTAAGCAAGAACTGCAGAGACTAAGCACTAGATGAAAACCATTTATTTGAGAGTGGATATAACATTGCAAAAATTATGAAGTTAAGGAACACAATGTGGAAGAAGGCATCTATTGAGAATGCTGAGTCAAGTAACACTATCGGTGAAACCTCATCCACTGGATTGGGTGACATCGGTACCTCCACTTAAGATGACAAAGGTATGTATGGAACTGACATTTTAAATGATCACATTTTACATACAGTTCCTTATATATGATGTACAAATACCAAATCTGCATGAATAAACATGCACTATGGTTTATGTGTTATAAGTTTACTAATGTCATATAGTCGCTAAAAGAAGAAATGTGAGTTGGTTACCCGTCAGTAATCACTATACAAGGTTAACCGACAGCAGTGCAAACCATTGAAGAAATTCTATATTAATTGAGAAAAAGATATTGTAGACATTCCCGAGCAGACAGCTGTTTCATATCGAAAGTTAGGTCACACATTTAATGCTTCAAAGTTTGAGCAAGAATATCGAAAAACCTATAAATACGCGGAAACAGAGTTCATTGTTACATTGTGATTTTGAAGAAAGGAGATTTTATAGAGAAGAGTTTGAGCTAAACATTTTCAGAATAGATTCCAAGCTACTGTAGATCGAACCGATGACAATTATTTGATGATAACAAGTAAGTTCATCTGCCTACCGAACACTGGTTATCTATTATTTGTCGAAACCCTAGAAACAATTTATGGCATCAACATTGACGATAAGCAAATCACAGAACTTTGAGGAGGAAGTGGAATTAATTATTAGGGCACACTTTGCCAAGGAGAAATTCAAACCTCATCCCAAGGTTGCAGCACAAACAGATGATATGGGCCATTTTCTGGTATTTCGGATAGGGTTTTATTGACAGAAGATTTTAGGTCCTATATTCACTACAAGATCGGTTAAGTATGTGATCTTGAGACCATTGCAGCTTTTTAGCAAGTCTATGGACAGGATGGAAAGATTAAATTAGAATACAAAAAGATTGAAGAATCAGGGTTATGATGTTTTGTACACTTCCCACAATCATTTCACAATGACTGGATAAGAATCATGCTAAGTAGATTTCATGATGGTAAATTTTGGATAGATAAACCTGTTGAGGTCATGAAGAAGATTATCAATAGGGTTACTGGGTACCCTACAACCGACAAAGCCAAATCCTTTCGAAGTTCATCTTGTCCCGATGTAGAAAAGAACACTGGAGCTCAATGGGAGGGAAGGGCACTGAAGATATCAATTATCAAAGATCCAGTGGTAAAATTTGTAGCTCATGTCATTGTGTACAAGATATTTCAATCAAGCAGACCAAGTAGTGTACCCTACAGTGCCATGGACATGGCTTACAAAATTGTGAAGAAAGATCACCAGGTTGATCTTGCCGAGCTACTACTACACCAACTATATGACAACATGAAGAAAATAAAGGCAAAGAAGTCTAATACATGTAAGTAAAGATCACTGCTTGTTTGTACATTTCTCTATCTACAAAAAAATGTACCGGGTATCGGTAAAGTAAACTGGCAATTGGACAAACTGATAACTGCTCAAATCGGTGAAATGATGAAAAGTCTAGGAAACAACCTAAATAAGGAATTCAATGCATATTTTAAGGAATTTCAAACAAAAATGCAACAAAGGAGTAGAATTCTAAAGGAATTAGTGAGAAAATTTGAAGATGACATATGTTTTGTGGTAAGCACAGACCATTCAATGATAAAGGTAGTAGAACCAAGAACAAAATGGCTAGCACCAATGGGTTATGAAATGAATCATGATTTCGCTTTGAAATCTATCAATGCATTGCTGGCATTACCAATAGACATCACTGCCAGTAGGTTTGGAGTATATGAGGAAGCTAAGTCTAGAATCACAACGGACATAAAGATCGATAAAATGTCAAGAAGGGCAAAGAAAATGAAAAAGGATCTCACAGCAAAATATGGAACTACATCTGACACACCTAAGGAGTCACCGATTGATGAGGCAACCAAAGGTCAGTTACAGTTGGCTAACAAGCCCTATGATAGTGAGTAGACCGAGTCAAATAAAGAAAAGGATCACACACCGGTTCCTCCCACCAAAGATGAAGAAGAAATTCAACTACCCACAACTGATGAACAAGAGGAAATACAACTACCAAAACTTGAAGGAATGGGGACACATTTGTCAACTGTAGCACAATCAGCCAAGCAGAAAGAAGAAGCAGTAAAAGTAGCTAAGAGAAGAGTAGCTACACCGATGAAGAAATACATAAAGAGAAAGAACAAGAAAGTAGTTGAGCCACCGAAGAAAAAGAGAAAATATATAAGGAGTAAAGAAGATATAGAGGAGAATAACACTGAAAATGATCCTGATCAATTCAAGCTAGTTCGTAATAGGGACAGTACTATAGAAGAAATAATTGAAGATATAATTGAGAATGGAAATCTTAATGATCCAGGCATAGGCAAATTTAGCAACATGTCAATTAAGGACAAAACAAAGATAGAACATGCTATTGTTCAAATGATGATCAGATTCAAGAGAGTACTGATGGAATTTTCATGTCAACTACCAAAGGAACTTGATGACAAAATCAGTGAGAGATGGGCTATTGCACTAGATACAGAGAAAAGGAAAAGAGATCGGTCACTAGGCCGTGCAGCCTCACACTTTAGCTATGTTGTGGTAAGTGAATACATGACAAGGTATCAACCTAGATTTTCAGTCAAGAATAGAGCTATGTAGATCATGGATGAGAATGTAGATGATATGGATGTCATATGTGATTCTTTATGGACATCAATTTTGAAAGCAAAAGAGAAAGCTGAACAGGAAGCATTCCTGAAATTGTCTAAAAAGAGACAGTTCAAAAGGTAAAATTATTTTCATTGATGATAGTAAAGGAAAGAAAATAGAAGACACTGGTATATTAGTTACCGAGGTAATTGATATCACCGAACAAAAGGAAGAAATCAAAATTTCATAGGATGTACCGAATCAAGTCAAGATCCACTTGCAAAAGACAACTGATGATGATGCACTCATTAAGGACATCACTAACGGTGATCCTGATGATAAGGATGATGAGGATGTAATAATTACACAATACAAATATGAAGCAGTAAACACTAACAATGTGTGTACATCTCTACTGGGTGAACTACATGTACTTACAGAGGCAATTGAAATCATTTCACGAGTACAACCTGATGTCTCTCATCCTAAGGCACCCAAAGATACAACTAAGATTCAAGCACCCAAGAAACCTACAGATACAAATGAGCCTAACCAACTAGAGGCACAGTCTACAGAAATAAAGGAACCAACATAAATAAAGTCAATTGAGGTGAACCCACCTGACACTACAACTGAGACTCCTACACCATCTACCGAGAAGCAGAAGAAGGATGATACAGTGTCAACCAGGAAGGATACTCTGAAAAGTGAAGAAAAAGCTATTGTCATAAGTGAGAAGAAGTCACCTCTTGCATAGAAGAAGAAGAAGAAGAAGAAAGGAAAAGGGCCGGTCACCATTGATGAAGTTATAATTATACCAGATTGTGACCCGAGAACCCTAAGCCCCGAGGATCTAAGTAATTATGGGGAACTATGTTCAAGGAAAGCAACACAAGAAAAGTTAAGGAAAGAACACAAATGTAAAGAAGTGTTGAATGATGTATGGGATATTTTACAATAGATAGTACCAGAAACAAATATTGATGAGAATACTCCCATTTTAGATCAACTTGCCACACTCGCCGACAAGATCAATGCCCCTGACATAGATGTAGACAAAAGAATAGAAGAAAGGCAAGAGTCAAAGATTTAGAACAAATTGGCAGAAAGGATTAGCACATAAGTGGCACTAAACAAAGTAAAATTATCTGAGGTCATTACCGAGGTAAAATCCATCACCCAGATAATATGTCAATTGCTAATCAAGCTTTGTACTTCAGACACTTTCACTGTAGAAGTTAGTGAAAAGATAAAAGGTTTAGAAGAAGAGATCAAGTTGAGTACACAAGCGGCTATCACCGAGCCAACTACTTTTTTAAAGCAATATTAACCAAGTTCAAGAACTCCGACGGCTAATAGCAGGCTTAAGGATTAAACAAGAAGCACACATCACCAATCAGGTTACAGAGTTACAAAAAGAACTCACTCCTTACCTAAAGATTTTTGAAACACATATTGTCAAAGTTGAGCAACTTGTTGCAACACCAGAGGTTTCAGTGTTGGATAATATCTTTGACATGCATGCACAAGTCGGTCTTGAGCATATTGCTCTTACCAAATTGAAAGAGGAATGGGAAAACCTCTTGGAGTCTGTAAAGAAAACCCATCCACACATTTTTGATAAGATGTAAGTATACATTATATTTTTTTTGCATTTGGCATTATTATCAAAAAGGGGGAAAACATGTATATGCCAAATAGCATATTTTTTATATGTATATTACATATTACCGGGAGCATGCATAGTGGGGAAGTACTTTTGTACTTAGAAGATTTTTTGTGGATATGTATATGTCGGAGACATAAGGAATATATAGAAAAAATTTGGTCTATATACATTTGAAGTTTTGATACTAATGCCAAAGGGGGAGATTTTTAATCTCTATTGAGCATTTAAGGTTGTCATTAGTATCAAAGGATAGTAAACAGGTCGGTCGGTCACTTATATTGAGACAATTAGTAACTAGAACCAAGATAGAGCAGTCGGTAAAGCCTCACACCGAGCATCACATAGTTAATTGAGCACTAGAATCACCGACACCGATGGTCAGTAAACACCAAGTATCGCAGTATACACTGAGTAGATTATACATTGTTTACCAATGATCACAAAAAATGGCATAGTAGTCAGAAATGGCACATTATTCTATGTAGACGGTTATAACAGATCGTAAAATGGTTTACCAAGATCGAGGAGCATTTATTGTAAAAGATATTCATTAAATGCAATGATTATCTTATTTGTATAAGCTGATCTAGGTTATTTTGCACTGTAGATCTTAGGGTTATGATTATTTTTGTAACCTAATTTTGGTTTAAGTGGAAAAATAGAACATTATATATTGTATATGTTCACACCATTTTATAAGGTTGTTGAACTGATATATATGAATCATGGAGCACTTGAAGAAATTTCCTATCTTCAAGACAATCAGTTTACCGAGCAGAACAAAGTAAAGAGGATATCAGATTGAGCAGAATCAGTGAAGGCTACCAAGTAGAACAAAGAAGGAAACCAACACAGATAAGGTGATATTTTGATGAGCATTTATAGATCTATTTTAGACAATTGAGTTGTCATCTAGCAGATAATTTACCTATTACTTTCTGACAATTGTGATAGAGTTTTGTGAAATCTCTTAACCGAGTAGACTTAACAATCTTTGTATAAATCTCTTAACCGAGTACACAATTCATTTAGTGTTGTTAAATCCTATAAGTAGGTAGATCTAGCTGATCTAATATGTTACTCCTAATAGGGTAAGATCGCCAGAAGTGATCAAAACTTGTAGCCTTAACAGGAAAACCTTTTCAATCTGCAGTAGTGAAGAATTTGTGGGTGTCATCCCCACCGCAGTTTTTACCTTCTAATAAGGGTTTCTGCGTTACCAAAATACTTGTGTTATGTGATTGTCATATTGATTTCATGTTGTTTACTTTTTGAAGTTAACTAGATGATTGATTTATGCAATTAGATTGAAGTTATTTTGATCAGTTATTAGAGTATTCAGTTATAGATCAGAAAGGTCTTACAAGTAAAGTTTTGAAGGCACTGATTCACCCCTCCCCTCTCAGTACCTATCTCTCCTAATTCCAACAGATCATACTAGTGCTATAATTTTTTTAAAGAATCTAGTGAAGCATTCCTGAATGAAACATATATCTATCTATCAAGTATCATTTCTTGAGAGAGAGGGTATTGGAGAAGGAAGTGAAGTTTGAGTATGTGCCAATAAATGATCATATTGCTGACATATTCACAAAATATTTATGCAAGGATACTTTTGAGTATCTTAGAGGGAAGTTGTGTGTTTTGCCCCTTCCTAGTTCTCACTAAATGCACCAATGTGTGCATTGGTCCAGTGTACTGCATAATTATTCTTTTTAGATCAATGCTTGGTGGCTTCCTCTCAGAGGGGTAGACTTAGTTAGAAAGGGGGAGTTTTGGCCCTTTTTCATTTTTGCCAAAGGAGGAGAAGAATAAGAGGAACAAATAACTTTGATGTCGATATCTTTTGATAGAGAGTTGTTTTCTTTGTTAATATTGATGAATGTTGTCATCAATGACAAAGGGGGAGATTGGTATAACGTGAAGTTGATGTTGTTCATGTTGTTATCATTAATGGTTGTCATTGATGTCAACATATTCGATGCATAGTTGTGATGCATTATGATTTGGTTATTTTATTGTATCGGTTGATGTGTACTGATATCCTTGGTGTATCGGTAAAGGTGTTCACTAAAGGATGTGCTTTAAATATTTTTCTTATCTATTTTAGTGGTGGTTCTATTTCATATACAACATATTGTGAATTAGTTATTTGGGCTTGGTCTCAGTTGGAGTGTGTTTGTTATGTTTCAGTCCAAGAAGATCTCGTATAATATGGTGATCATATCCCTTCATACCAAAAGTCTTGGAAATATTGCAACATGTTGATATGCATAGGGCATGTTATATGTGTAGTTTTTTGTGTGGCTTGTGTGATTCGTGTATGCATAGTGAATGTAAATATGACAAGAGAATATTGGTGTTGTGATGAGCATGTGTGTGGCTACAAATGATAGTACACTAATATATACTTTTTGTATTGCAAAGTATTGGTAATAGTGATCTTAGTGGTGGATTCAATCTCATTTCTTATATTTTGGTAGTGACCCTATTTGTATTGGAAATTATCCATATTCATATTTTGAGATAGTTAACCTGACCCATAGCGAGAAAACCAATAGTGATCCTTTGTGAAAATTACCTTAATTGGGTTCACCTTAACCAATATTTCATTTCATGAGAATTATCTTCTCCATGGTTTTTCCTAGTGTATTGTTCGAAAATGGAAGAACTTCCATTTAGGAATGGTTTATTCCTCTAAGTAAGTGGTTTGGGGTCATGTCGAACTCCTTGAATGGGTCTTTGACTTGGATCTGGATTTTCCCCTATTCTATCCCATTTTCCACTTCTTCCTAACATAATTCTACAATCCTGAATTCTAAACCTAAGATTCTTGACCTCAAGGTCAAGGTCGACCTCGACTCTGACCTAGGTCAAATTTGACCTCGACCTTGACCCTAGGGTTCGAGATCCTTGGGGTTAGGTTTCGATTTCGAGGTTTCGTTAAAAAAAAAAAAAAAATTCCTCTTCGGGGCTACTATTTCTTGGGTTAACTATCAAATTCTCAAATAAATATTTGAGGTGGACCTTTCTCAAGCTTTTTATGGGATTCCTAATTTATTATTGGAGATTAGGCTTTCTTGAGTTTTGTGCCTAATGCTCAAATTAACTTTGGGATTGGCCTTACCTCAAATTTTGCGACAAGGCTCTTAAATAATTATTTCCCATTCTAGAGTTTTGTGTCAAGACTTTAATTTAATTTCCTCTCCATGTGCACCTCTCTATATTTTTGTGCCATGGTCCCTTAATTATTGTTTTCTATGTGGCCCCTCTAGAAGTTTGTACCCTAGATCACTATAAAAGGGAGCCTTCCTCTCTCATTTTTATCCATCTCTTTTCATGATCTCATATCTCACCAAGAAATCTCTCAAGCACTCTCAAGAAAGAAGATAAAGCATTCAAGCATTCAAACCTTCAAGCATTCAAGATCCAATTCATCAAGGATATCCATTGTTAGCCATTGAAGGATTCAATCTCTATGGAGCCCTCTTGTTGAAGATTTCTTCATCCATCCATTCAAGCCTCTTCCTATTCCAAGATCCATTCAAGATTAGTGTTGAAGATCTAAAGGAAATTGATTTGAGACATCCTACATTCAATTCTACATTCATTTGGAGCATCCATACTTATGGATTCAAGGATTCAAATCCTCCATAAGGGTTTCAACATAAGCAAGGTGAATTGTTCCATTTACTTTGTTTATTCCACCAATTTCAATTCAATTTCAAAGTTAATTCCTAAATTGGGGTTTAACTAAGGCAAACCCCTCCTCCCCCAACTCACAAAACCATTTCTCTTGTAGGTACAGGTGTGGGATGGTGAATTAAAGTGTATATCTGGATACCCTTTTCACCAAACTTTCAAGATCCGCGAACAAAATTTTCTTTGGAGCTGTTTTGGGTCAAGGTCGACCTTCAGTGGGGGGTAAGATTGTGCCTCAGGGTAAGATTTGACCCCGATAAAGATGTCAAGGTTGAAATCCTTTAGAAAAGAAAAATATTTCTAGGTTTTGTAGATCTCACAATTTCGGTTCAACATTGTGAAAATCAACAGTTTCTAAGACCATCTGATAGGGTTTTCAGCTGATTCTTTTTCAGAGGTAAGTATCTTTATTTCTTCATTTCAACATTAGCCTTCTATATTTACCTTCCATATCATTATAATTTCATGTATGTATAAAAAATTGGCTTTGGGGTCTCTTTTATGGGAAAATTCCTATTGTTCTAGGACCCCATACATATTTTATTTTATAATTTTTGGTGAACCCACGATAGACAACTCTTTCTTTTATGGTGTTAGATCTTTGTGTTAGAATTCCCTTTGTATTATCTTGTGTGTTCACCTTCATCTTACATTTTGGTGAACTTGATAAGCTTACCCCTTTCTTTAGTGGAATTAGATTCCCTATTGTGTTTATGAAAACATTTTATTTTTGGTGTTAGATTTACATTTTGTGTTAGATCTTACATGCTTACAAAAGTATATTTCTTTTATGCTTTTGCATTTATATTTCAAGAATACAAAAAAATTGGAAAATTGGAAAATTTCTTTCAAAATAGAAAATAATTTACATTATTCATGGTAGTAGTATTACTTTGTGTTCAACATGTATGATTTTTGTTTTGAATACTTTGATGATGTCTTTCTTTAAAAAAGATGATAGATTCCTTAATGAGGTACATGGAAGTGAGGATGAAAATTTTTTGAATGAGATATCCATTGATCTTATTCCTATTTCACCCTCCTCCAAAACCTCTTCAATTGACCTTTACAAAGATGAGTTAGGGATTGATGTTAATTCTTCTCCTAATATATGTCTTTTCGATGAGCCTACTTTAGAATAAAATTTACTTTCTTTCCCCTTTAAGGATCAAGCTTTAGTGGCTTACATTGATCCTACAATGTGCTTTATGGGTAGGGATGATAATCCTCCTATTTGGAATGAACCTTTGGATTTGGATCTTGATTACTCTCTTCCTCATGAAACCATTGTGGATGATTCTATTTTTTGGGATGAACCCTTGGATAAAGACATTGATTTATCCCCTCCTCATTAAGAAGCTTTGATGCAAGAGGGTGATTTATTAATGGATGACATATTCATACATGATGGTGACTCTTTTTCTCAAACACACTCCCCTTATGCTGATATTTTAGTGAAAGAAGATAATATTATAGATGCTTTACCTCCATTTGGGATTCCTCCTAGTGATGATGCATTAGCAAAGAATGATATGAATTCCTTTAATACTCTCCCTCTTAGTGATGATCTTATGGAGAATCAAGATCCTACCTCATCTCCTCCTAGGATGCCTTCTTTTCTTCCTTCTTGTGAATGTATTTGTAGTGTTGGGACAACTCATATGGTTTTTCTAAAACCCTTGTTGATTGTTAAAGTATGTCCTCGCATTACTATCAAAGGTAAACCTATGGAGTCTTTAGATTCTTTCAATGATCAAGATTCAATAGCTCACATATATTATAAAAGGAATAACCCTCAACATAATCATGTGGTTTCTACTTCTTTACCACCTTCTCAACCCATTCTTCCTCCTCCACCTCATCTTCCTAGCAAGGAGTATGATTTGATAACCTAATTGCAAAATACTCCTGCCAGGATTTCTTTATGGGAGCTTCTTCAAACTGCACCTACCTACTATGAAGCCTTGCAAAAGGCTCTATCAACTCTTCCCACTCCACCTCATAATCAAGAGAACATCAATAACTTCTTACAGTGCATGCATGCTACCCCGAGTCCTCCTAACATTGTATTTACTCAAAAAGATTTACCTTATAAAGAAGTTCAAAATCAATATGATGCTCTTATGGTTGATGTTTCTATCAATAAAAGTATCATTCATAGGACCTTGATTGATAATGTATCTAGACTTAATATTTGTAGCATGGACATGCTCAAAGCGATTAACGTCGATCTTTCAACTATTCAACTTGATAGTGTTCCTATACGTAGATTTGATAATATTACTAAGAACACTTTAGGGATCATTACCTTACCTATCAAAGTAGGTTCAGTCATCTTGAATACTCCTTTTCATGTTATGCCTAAACCTCTCAATTATAACCTTCTTTTGGGTAGACCTTGGTTGCATGAGATGCATTCTATCCCTTCCACCCTTCACTGTAAAGTCAAGTTTATACATAACAAAATGATGTATACACTTCATGCGGATGATGCACCAAATATTTTTTTGAATATTCAAACCCACCATACCCCTACTCCTAATAGTAATATTTCTTCCTCTAGTGCTCTTCCTAGTGATGATTGGGGAACCTCGGATTTTAATCCTACCTTTATTGGAGAGTATAAAGTTTCTGATCTTGATTTTATGAAGCAACAAAGAGAGTTTGAAGATTGAGTTTTTACTTCTATTTCTAATGACCTTCGTAATAATTTTATCGCTGCTTCTACCCATTAGAAACATGTCAAACCTACTAGTGATAACATAGTGACTACTGAAGTTCCATTGACTCCTTCTAATATGGCTTCTCATTATGGTCCTGGTTATCATTTCCTAGTTAAACAAGGATTCAATAGTCAAGGATGTGGTAAGCATAAACAAGGAATTCAAATGCCCTTACAGAATGGGGGGCATGAGAATTCTTATGGATTGGGATTTAATCCTCAACAACAAATCAATGTTAAAAACATCTCAAATAAAACTTCAAAACATGATGAACCTATGAAGGAATTTGCACAAGAAGTTATTTTGACTAAACTCCTTCGTGCTAAGATGATTACTAGACCTAAACACAAAAAGAAACGTAATCCATACTTGAAGAATCTTCCTTTTTGTTTGTATCATATATTTCATGATAACTCTACTAATGAATGTCAAGCTTTACATTATAAGATTAGGCAGCTCATTGATAGTAAGGTTATTTATATATCATGTAGTAAAAAGTTGTATTTCAATCATGTTTTCTCTAAATAACATTTATGTTCCTATTATGGAGCTCCACATTATATAAACAATGTTAGCCTAAACCTTGGGGGTTCATTGTCTTGCATAGTGTTGTGAGTGATATAATAGGTCCCCTCCCATCCTTGTTCCTATGCTTGGGGGGAAAGGATGCCATCTCATTCTTTTCTATCTTTCTAGGATTCACCTCTTTCCTTGGTTAAGCAGTATCTATCTATTATGTGATATCCAATCATACATGAAAATTTTGGTTTCCATTGAGGATCTTTGTCCTTGATCATAACCTATTTTTGTTAATTGACATTGGATTTCCATGGTTGATAAATCTCTCACCTTGGAAACTGAATAGTGTGCTATCCCTCACAAGGGTTACTTTTTCCATTCTTGCATGATATCTCTTTGAATTTGTCCCTTCCATGGCCTCATAGGAGTTGTGACCACCTTGGCTTGGATTGGGTGTTGTCTATGGATATTGTCTTGATGTTGAAGAAGGCTTTATCCTTGTTCTTTTCCTTCCTTGACATGTCAAAATAGTATTTTTTTGCCATCTTAAGGAGGGGGGCATATATACAACCTCCCTCATTCTATATTATGTATTTTTGTTCTAAAATTTTGTTTTACAACATGCTAAATCTTGGAAGGTAATGCACATAAGTTGCTAAATCCTGAAGAGACACGCATTTCCAATTTCAAATATGCTAAATCCTCTGAGGGTAACACACATAAGTTGCTAAATCCTAAAGAGACACACATTTTACAAATGTATTCTATGGTGATATGAGGATATGGATCCATGGATACTTCATAAAAGCCATCAGAAGATGCACTACATACATGCACAAATCCACCAGAAGGTGAACAACTTTATGGTATCACTATCAAGTGTTTTCTTGGTGGTCCATCCTATCCTTTTTGTGGTTCATAGTGAGATACACACATCTTACTGGGTGAGCTAGCCACTCCTCTCTTTCCTTTTCTCTCTTTTCTCTAGTGATGTCTCTCTTATTGTAATCTTGGAGTTGACAAAGACTTGAGTCCCTGGGGGCTTGAGGATTCCTTTGTCCCTTTGATTTCAATAAGATTATCTTTTTCTTTCTGATCTCCTTTACCAAGAGTTTCCATCGAGTCCATACTCTTGCTAAAGTGGGGGCTAAATGTATCATCAAAAAATGGAAGCACTTCCATTTAGGAGTGGTTTGGCCCTCCGAGTAAGTGGTTTGGGGTCATGTAAATGCCTTGAATGGGTCTTTGACTTGGATCTAGACTTTTCCCCTATTCTGCCCCATTTTCCACTTCTTCCTGACATAATTTTGCAATCCTGAATTGTAAACCTGAGATTCTTGACCTCAGGGTCAAGGTCAACCTCTAGGTCAAGGTTGACCTTGACTCTGACCTAGGTCAAAGTTGACCTCGACCTTGACCTAGTTCAAAGTTGACCTCAACCTTGATCCTAGGGTCTGGGATCCTTGGGGTTAGGTTCCGGTTTCATGGTTTTGTCAAAATTATTTCTTTTCCCTCTTCCAGGCAACTATTTCTCGAGTTAAGTGTCAAATTCTCAAATTAATATTTGAGGTGGACCTTTCTCAAGATTTGTATAGGATTCCTAATTTATTATTGGAGATTAGCTTTTCTTGAGTTTTGTGCCTAATGCTCAAATTAACTTTGGGGTTGGCCTTACCTTGAATTTTGTTACAAGGCTCTTAAATAATTATTTTTAATTCTATATTAAGGGTGGTCCCCTTCTAGAGTTTTTTGTCAAGACTTTAATTTAATTTCCTCTCCATGTGCACCTCTCTAGAGTTTTGTGCCATGGGCCCTTAATTATTGTTTTCTATGTGGCCCCTCTAGAAGTTTGTACCCTAGATCACTATAAAAAAGAGCCTTCCTCTCTCATTTTTATCCATCTCTTTTCATGATCTCATATCTCACCAAGAAATCTCTCAAGCACTCTCAAGAAAGAAGATCAAGCATTCAATAATTCAACCTTCAAGTATTCAAAATCCAATTCATCAAGGAGATCCATTGTTAGCCATTGAAGGATTCAATCTTTATGGAGACCTCTTGTTGAAGATTTTTCCATCCATAAATTTAAGCCTCTTCCTATTCCAAGATCCATTCAAGATTGGTGTTGAAGATCTAAAGGAAATTGATTTGATGTAATGTCCCCACCAGGGAACCCATAAGGAATCAGGTCTATGACCTCAAATTACAACAAAGAATTTTTTTTAACTTTCTAACATATCATCATTACCATTCACAAGTACATTCCTTAAGGTTCCCTTAATGAATTCAATTACCATTATTAAGTATTTCATTTTATTACTTAATCAAATAAATTCTAGTTCCATTACAACTTCAATTTACATTGATTCCATTTCACATCAAAACCAATTACATTAATGAACTAGTGAAATTAATTTTCCTTACCGACTAACATGTAATTTACCCTTAGAAGTGAAACAAGCATACATTACTTATCATATCCACTAAGAACATTTATTCTTTCATATTTGTTTACTCCTTAACATTATCTATGCTTAGCTCAATTGCACCATCAAAACTCAATAAAACTTTTCCAATAGGAGTCCTTACTTCCTATCTTCATTTCAAGATAATAATAGAAAGAGTGTAAAGTACTTATACATGTATTGATAACCAACATAAATCATCAAATGAATCATTTTTCCATAAGTTTAACTCCCACAAATTATCATATATAACCTTGTACAAGTCTAGTTAAGAATTGAGATTAAAACCTAGTTTGAATAACCACACATTACTCATAATTGTACTATACATTTAAGAAATTGCTTCTCATCACTATTTTAATAACATACATGTTTCCTACCCTTATTATTTCACCTAGAGATACCCTTGAACCCTTAGCATATCTTTTCACTAGCCATATATCAAAAGAAGTTTACATCCACATGTAATTTTATTACAAAGATTTGCATAGAACCATTACTTTCAATTTCATTTAAAATTCACAAGAGATATATAGTGGGAATTTCTCATTGATTTAACCATACTCAATCCCCTTTTCAAATTCATAATTCTACCCTTCCCTTATACATAGCTTATTTCTTACAATAATTATAGTTCCTGCACATTGCCCGAAGGCATATAGAAAGATAATTACATCAAGTTTCCCAAAGCTCACCATACATCTTTACATCTTGATAAAAAAAGATAGATATGCATGATACAAGAAAAAAATCTTCACCATTGAACAACTTAGAATCCAAGCCACGGCATGAACCATGAACAATACCTCGAAAGAGATTTTCCACCCAACCATGTGAAACTGATAAAGTTCCACCCCCCATGCTAGGAGATAGAACCAAGGTACTCTCAAGACCTTAAAGCATTCTAAGTCTCAAATACCAATAAAAACCAAGACCAAAATAAAAAGAATAAGGCACATAAAAATATCATCATATTATAACACCGAGGTTAAGGTTCTAGGAGACCACCTAAGTGAGTGTCATCACACAACCTGTATATTGGGATCCTTCCTGGCAACCATGTAACCCCGGTCCCCCCTTTATGAATAGGGATCCATCCTGGTAGTTATCCCTAGTCCCGGTACTCCAATCAGGTTTGTGTGGCCATTATTATGTTTTCTTTCATTATCTTTTGAATCCCCCCTTCCCAGGTTAATTTTTAAGGTTATCACTTTTTACAAACCCACCCATAGGATCATCCGGCAACCACTTTAGGGTTCTAGCACCTATGGTGAGCCAATCACTTAAGGTTCCTATTCCCTTACCCCATCACAAGTCACAAAACAAGATAACACTTCCAAGTCCTGATTCATAGATTTAGGAAACTCCCCTATGCACCCAGGCCCTCAGAATGAGTCCTAACCTTATCCATATACATAACAGAAACCATTAGAAGAATGTCTATCACAAGACATCTCAAAGAGAAACATAAAATCTTTCACATGCACAAGTAAAACTTTCCAAGGCTCATTTATAGGTCTAAGGAACCCTCCCGTGCACACTGGCCATGAAGATGAGTCCTAGCCTCATAAACTAAGCTCAAATCTATGCCAAGTGAAAAAATCATCATAAGTAAACCATATAACCTCAAAAAAATAGGTAACGAATGTACATAGGTGATAAAAACTTCACACATCAAAAATACATCATACTTGGAATAAAATACATCATAAACACTTTCAAGAACTAGAATCAAAGCATAGAAAAGAATAGAAAAGTTTAGGAATGTTTGGGGAACATTTAGGAGACCTTAGAGTAGTCCTAGTCCATTAGACAACCCTAACCCTAATTCTAATCCCTAAAACACATCCTAAACCTTATTCAAGAATCTAAATGCACCATATAAACCCAACAAAACAAGCAATGAACATATTTAAAGTTTACACAAAATTTCATATGCCAAAACACCATGCTCTACAAAATCTCACATGCCTAAAAAATTACTAAGTCTAATTTTTTGAAAAAACTAAAATCTAGAAGTTGCATCTTAACTCCTATGAATCTAGAACCTATCTCAATCATCTCAGAAGGTACCTAATTTATTTATACAAGTATAACTTAAAGTATAAGAAATTAAAGTACCATGACTTATACTTAAATGTTATACTTGTATAAATCCTGAATCCTATTTTCCTCAGTTTACACTAACTCTGTCGGTTGACACTAGGTTGGTCAATTAATACTAGTTAGGTCAGTTGACATTGCTTTGGTCGGTTGACACTAACATGCTCAGTTAACACTATTTCATTGGTTAACATTGCTTTGGTCAGTTGACACTAACATGCTCGTTCAACACTAAACTGACCTTGCTCGGTTGCCACTGAACTGACCTTGCTCGGTTACCACTAAACTGACCTTGCTTGGTTAACACTAAATTGACCTTGCTCAGTTAACACTAAACTGACTGCCAGAAACTACAAAATATGACTATCAACTCTCACTTGCGGGTAAAACTGGGCATGATGGGGGCTATGGTTGCCTAATCTGGGCACGACCAATTTGAGATTACCTAGTTTCCCTTCAAAAATGACCATCAAACCATCCTATCTATTCAACAAATCTGTCCTAGATCTGGATGAAGAAAGGTGGTGCAAAAGTAGTTATGAACCAATAGGGTTGAAATAATAGTTCTAAATTCTGGAAACATTCATAATACATTCAATAACAATATAATACACTATCCTACATGATCAAAACCACTTCTACCCTCCCAGGGAGATTTCACCACAGAGAACATACAAACATTCATAAAAAAAATCACTTCCCACAAACATATTTCAAAGACATAGAAAATAAAACATATATATAGTTCTCATTTTCAAACAAAAGTAAACAATCATATTCTCATCGAGTAATATATCATTCATATACATAATCATACACATGGGAAGAATGGAGATTCATCCCAGTTTAGACCCTACCCGGGGTCCTGCAAAGAATCGTCTTCCATTGGTTGGAGACTCTCTGCAAAATTTCTAGCCTTGAGCAGATATTCTTCTAAAAATATTCCTCTGGCAATCAACTCTAAACAATCCTCACATAGATTACTTCACCACCTAGAGACTCAACCTCACTTAAACATTCACCAAAATTTTCTGGAGTAATCAATTATAGACAACTCAAAGGAAAACCAATCTTCCAAAAATTATCCCCCACTGCACACAAAAATCTTCAATTATTTATCCTCCAGCTATGTGGTTAGAGGAGTTTCTTTACGGGAAGCAACTTCTCCAACTTCCATAGTTGGTTGGAGGGCTAACCAAATAATTTTTCATAAAAGACTTAATCAAGGTTTTAATAAATTTAATTAAAATAGTCTCAAAATAAAACCATAACAAGAAAACTCAATAATTAACTATCAAGGAAAACACATAGCACACATGGAAACTAACTAGCCTAACTTCTGGGAGGTCTCGAGTTCAACTCCCTCCTAGATAACTAGTTTTAATATAAATAACCTTTCTTTTTATTATTATTATTAATACATTTATTGAATTCACTTTAAATAACATATCATTTACACAATCAATAAAAATATACAAATATTATTATTTATATAAGCATGGGTATATGCGTGTGCACCCACATATATACATACCTATATAACATATAATCAATATAACACACACACACAGATATATATATATATATATATATATATATATATATATATATATATATATATATATATATATATATATATATATATATATATATATATATGTACTAACAAGGATAATTCTAATTCACATCATAAATCATAGAACAACATCAAATCATAAATCACAAGACCACATCACATACTGCATTCAAATTCCCCAACTAGGGTAACCTCCTAAACAGAAATCTAAGTCCATGGGTAATCTTGAGAGTAATCTTGGTAATACCTCCACACAACAATAGTTCGAGGATTTTTAAGGCACACTCAGACCTGTGTATTGTTCCATTTACTTTGTTTATTCCACCAATTTCAATTCAATTTCAAGGTTAATTCCTAAATTGGGGTTTGACTAAGGAAAACCCCTCCTCCCCCAACAAAAAAAACTATTTTTCTTGTAGGTACAGGTGCATGATGACAAATTAAAGTGCAGATCTAGATACCCTTTTTGCCAAACTTTCAGGATCCATGAACAAAATTTTCGTCAGAGCTGATTTGGGTCAAGGTCAACCTTTAGTGGGGGGTAAGATTATGCCTCGGGGTAAGATCTTTCCTTGATAAAGAGGTCAAGGTCAACCTCCCTCAGAAAATAAAAATATTTCTAGGTTTTGTGGATTTCGCAATTTCAATTCAATAGAGTGAAAATCAATAGTTACTGAGACCATCTGAAAGGGTTTTCAGCCGATTCTTTTTCAGGGGTAAGTACCTTTATTTCTTCATTTCAACATTAGGCTTCTATATTTACCTTCCATATCATTATAATTTCACGTATGTATAAAATATTGACTTTGGGGTCTCTTTTATGGGCAAATTTCTATTATTCTAGGACCCCATACATATTTTATCTTACACACCTAGTTTGGCTTTCCACTTTACTTCTTGTGTTCTTTGTGTTGGTGGTGATGTTATTTCTTGTTTACATCTGTTATAATTGATTGATGTGGTTATTGGTAGAACATACGTTAATATAGATATAAATGTCGTTATCATTTGTGTGATTTGTGAGTTTACCGACATAGTAAAAGTTTTAGAAAGTGTTTGTGAATAATTGACTCACCTCCCCTCTTAGTTATTCAACCTCTTCAACTGTTGGAAATATTCAAGACTATCCAGGTTACTGAGAGGGGAGGGGTGAATCAGTAACTTCAAAACTTTTAACAAATTCAGATCTTAATAACATTAGATTGATAATCTGACTGCATGCATGAGTAACAGAAAGAATAAAACATATAACACTTTGAACATAGAGATTTGGTCACCCAGAAACCTTCCAAGTAGAAAGTAAAACTAGGGTGGGGATGATACCCACAAAACTTCAATGCTGCAGTATAAAGTTTGTCGGTTAAGGCTTACAATGATCACTTCTGATGATCTGCCCTGATAGGAGCAATAAGGACTGCTAGGTCCACCTTGTTAGAGGATTTACAAACATACAATAAAGTATGTACTCAGTTAAGAGATTTTACAAAGACTGTTAAGTCTACCCGGTTAAAGGATTTTAAGCTGATTCACCTGTTAGGATGAAACAGTAGATCTCTTACTTGCAACTGTACTTGCTGATTGAGATTTTTTGATGTACTGATCACCTTCTGTGATGGATAGATCTTTGTTGCTTCTTATACTATTGTAGCCCTTTGTAATTTGCTTATCTCTACCTTTCTCTCCTCTTCATACTTTGCTATCTTTCTGATGCAGGAGCATCCTGGGTGTAAGAGCAATCTTGCATCACCCAAAAATATTTCTATTTTTGTATTCAATAAAGGCTATCTTGTGCAGAGTTTCTATTTATGGAAACTTGCTATTTTTAGTAAGTTGGTCTTATGATCTTGGAATGTTCTGATTTTTACATATGGAGGTTCATCTCAATCATATTAGCCTGCCAGCAAATTTTCATGGCTAGATCAAGTCTAGTTTTGAAGATATTGAAGATTTTCAGTATTGGCAGCAGGGTACAGAAACTTTGAACTCGGTTTTGAAGGCTTTAGAGGCCCCGAATGAGGTCAAAAAATTAGATGACAAGTGCTTTGCATTGGTCAGGCCTGTAGAGCACTTTGTGGCATTTTCAAAATGGGGTTATAATAGTCAATCGGGTCAACTTGTGATGACTTATGGCCTCCAGAAGTTGGGCCACCTGAAATGGTGGAAAATAATTTTCCTTCAAAATTTCTGTTCAGGTTTCAAAAGTTATTTTGAGCTGACTTTGATGTAATAAATTGAAAAATAAAATAAGTTTAAGTTTGGTCAGCCCTTAGGGCTAAATTTCTAGAACCTTCTTGGGCGGTGGAAATTGCCTATATAAAGAAGGCCCGTAGTGTTGTCTAGGGCAGTTCTGGGTAGTAGATCTGGGTATTGATTCGAAAATTTTTCCTACAGAATATTGTAAGGGAATGCCCATGTGACTTTGCATATTGTAATTTTGAAAGTTTGTAATTCCACATTTGTGGAGATAATAAGAAGCCAATTTTCTGTTCTTGCATATTATTGTTGTTGTTTCTCTATTTCTGTTATGTGTTTGTGGTACTAAGGGGAGCACCCTTCATCAAGTGGTATCAGAGTAGGAGTTCTTGAGTGTGTAAATAGATAGCCAACTGTGAGGCAGTTTACACTAGGACCATGGTTAGGGTTTCAATGTGCATCGCAAAAATGCCTCCACGAAGAGAACGTGGCAGAAGAGCTGGTGTTGTGACACCTGAGGTTAGAGAGCTGCAGAGACAAGTGCGAGCATTGCAAGAAGAGATTCATAGAGGAATGAATCTTAATGTCAGAGATGAAAGCGAGGATGAAGCCAAAGAAGAATATCAAGAAGGAGAAGCTGAAATTGTGAATCAAGAGGAAGAAAGAATTTTTTGGGTGATTTCCAAGATTTGGAAAAGACCTAAGATTGAGGTTCCTACATTTTCTAGAAATCTTAACCCAGAGGAATTGATCGACTGGATCAATGAATGTGAGGAATATTTTGAGTATGAAGATGTTGAGGATCTTGATAGGGTCAAATTTGTGAAGGCTAGATTGAAAGGTCATGCGAAGATTTGGTGGCAAGAGATTCAATTGGAGTGAAATAGAAGAGGGAAAGATAAAATCACAAGATGGGATCGGATGGTGGATAAATTGAAGTGACAGTTCATTCTTGTTGATTATGAGCTTGACCTACTAAAGAAAATGCAAAATTTGAAGCAAGCAGAAGATCTGTTCAGGAGTATACAGAGGAATTCTATCGACTCCTCATCAGAATAGGCCATGCGAAAGCTGATAAGGAGAAAGTTGCCCGATACCTTAATGGGTTAAGGCCAAGTATTCAGGAGGAGTTGAATCTGGTTTGAATGAATAATATTGAAGAGGCATACCAGTTTGCCCTAAAAGTAGAGGAAAAGCTGAACAAGAATTTTGAGAGTAGACAAAATGGAAGAGGTCATGGTGGAAGATCTGGTGGATAGTCATATGGTGGCCGAAATGAAGATTCAAAAAAGAAGGATGAGGCCAGTAGCAGCTAGAATCAGAGAGGAAATAATTCCAATCATTTCCAAGATCAGAATAATAGAGATCAGAGAGGAAGAGGAAGAGGACAAGGTTTAGAAAGAGGAGGCTTCCGTGCAACATGTTTTCACTGTGGAGAAGAAGGTCATAGGACATTTGAATGTCCTCAGTACCAAGGCAGAATAGATAGGAGAAATGAAGGCCAGGCCAGAGTTGCACATGTAGATGAAGATGCTAGATCATCAAATTCTAAAGATGCTGAAAGAGGAGAAACACTAATTAATAGAAGAGTCTTACTGAGTGGTGAGAATGAACCTGAACAAAGGAGGAGCCCGTTTCACACTAGATGCAAGTGTGAGGGTAAATGCTGTGATGTGATTATCGATAGTGGAAGCACTAACAATTTGGTGTCAGAAGAGATGGTGACAAAGTTGAAGCTCAAGAGACAGAAACACCCACATCCATATCAGATTGCCTGGGTCCAGGATGACCACAAGGTCATGGTCAGTGAACAGTGCCTGGTAAAGTTCAAGATCAGCGGGTAACAAGATGAGGTACTATGTGATATAATATCTATGGATGCATGTCATATGTTGTTGGGTAGACCGTGGCATTTTGACAGATGTGTTGTACATGATGATCATGTGAATACCTATTCCCTGACAAAGGATGAAGTGCGACATAAGCTAAAGCCATTGAAGGAGACCGAAGAAAATGTATGTGGTAATGCAAGAATAACATTTGTTGATGGAAGAAAATTCCTAGATGGTATGAGGCATGAGCATGTGTGTTTTGCTTTAATTCCAAAAGCTAGTCAAGAAGAAGTAGAGGATGTACCTGTAGAGGTTGCAAATTTGTTGAATTAGTTTCAAGATATTGTATCTGATAATGTACCTGATGGATTACCACCGGTACGGAAGATCAGTCATCAGATGGATTTGATTCCAGGAGCCAGTTTTCCAAACAAGGTAGCACACAGAATGACACCAGCAGAAAGTAAAGAGTTGAACAGACAAGTACATGAGTTATTGCAAAAGGGGTTGATTCGAAAGAGTCTAAGTCCTTGTGCTATACCAGCGGTATTAGCACCAAAGAAGAATGGAGAGTGGAGGATGTGTACAGATTCCAGAGCAATAAATAAGATCACAATCAAGTATAGGTTTCCATTGCCACGAATGGATGATATTATGGATTGTTTGAGTGGGGCTGTGTATTTCTCAAAGATAGATCTGAAGAGTGGATATCACCAGATTTGGATCAGAGAAGGAGATGAATGGAAAACTGCCTCCAAGACAAAGGAAGGACTGTATGAGTGGTTAGTCATGCCTTTTTGGCTAACCAATGCACCGAGCACTTTCAGGCGGCTCATGAACAAGATTCTAAAAGAATTTTTGGGTAAGTTTGTCATTGTTTACCTAGATGATATTTTGATCTTTAGCAAGACATTGAAGGAGCATATGATGCATATTTGTATGGTGTTTGAGAAGTTGAGAGATGAGAAATTATTGATTAACTTGAAGAAGTACAGTTTTTTGAAGAAAGAGTTAGTGTATTTGGGATTTGTAGTTTCAGCAGAAGGTCTAAAAATGGACCCAGAGAAGGTACAGGCTATCCTCGAATGGCCTACTCCAAGGAGTGCTACTGAGGTAAGATATTTTCATGGTTTGGCTATCTTTTACAAAAATTTTATCAGAAATTTTAGTAGTATTTGTGGTCCCTTGACTAAAACAATGAGAGGAGATAGAAAAGAGTTTAAGTGGACTAATGGGGCAGAAAAGAGTTTTCAATTGTTGAAACAAAAAGTTATAGAACAACCTGTTTTAGCACTTCCACATTTTAATAAGGTGTTTCAAGTAGACTGTGATGCTAGTGGTATTGCAATAGGAGCTATTATGAGCCAAGAAGGTAAACCTGTTGCTTATTTCAGTGAGAAGTTAAATGATGCCAAGAGAAAATATTCTGTCTATGATCAGGAATTTTATGCTATAGTTCAGGCATTAAAGAAGTGGAGACATTATCTGCTTCCTAAAGAGTTTGTCTTGTATACTGATCATCAAGCTTTGCAATATTTGAATAGTCAAGGAAAGTTGAATCAAAGGCATTTGAAATGGGTTGAGTTTTTGCAGAGTTATACATTTATTTTGAAACACAGAAGTGGAAAGTCTAACAGGGTTGCAAATGCTCTTAGCAGAAGGCAACTATTGCTAACAAAGATGCAGATTGAGGTGGTTGGGTTCAAGGAACTCAAAAATTTGTATCCAGAGGATCCTGATTTTGGTGGAGCTTGGAAAGCTTGTAAAGAGCCTGTTACTCTAGACAGGACGCAATGGCTGGATTTTATCATCCAAGATGATATGCTATTTAAAGGGAGTCAGTTGTGCATTCCATGAAGTTCTATGAGGGAGAATCTCATCAAGGAGAAGTATAGTAGAGGATTGGCTGGATATTTTGGTCGTGATAAAACCCTTGCTTTGGTTGGTGAGAATTATTATTGGCCACAATTGCAGCAAGATGTGAAGAAGTTTGTACAGAGTTGCAGAGTATGTCAGATAGCGAAAGGAGTGAAACAGAATACAGGGTTGTATCAGCCATTACCTGTACCAGAGAATCCTTGGGAGGATATCAATATGGACTTTGTTCTTGGTTTACCAAGGACACAGCGGGGACATGATTCAATTTTTGTAGTAGTTGATCGATTTTTGAAGATGGCACATTTCATTCCCTACAAGAAGACTAATGATGTTGTTTATGTAGCAGAATTATTTTTCAAAGAAGTGGTGAGACTACATGGTTTGCTAAAGACCATAGTTTCAGATCGAGATACTAAGTTTGTTGGATATTTCTGGCAAACATTGGGGAAGAAGTTGAAGATAGATTTGAAGTTCAGTTCATCACATCATCCACAATGTGATGGACGGACAGAGGTGGTGAATAGAAGTTTGAGAAATTTGCTGAGATGTTTGGTTGGAGATAAGCCAATAGGATGGGATTTGATTTTACCACAGGCAGAATTTGCATACAATAATTCTGTCAACAAGAGCACTGGTAAATCACCATTCTAGATTGTATATGGAAGTAGTCCAAGAAATGCATCTGAATTGAGAAAGATAGATAAAGGAGAAATAAGTAGTGCTAAAGTTAAAGATTTTGTAGAACACTTGAAGAACATCCATGAGGAGGTGAGGAAGCATATTACCAAGATGAATGCACAGTATAAGGCCAAGGTAGATGAGAAAAGGAGGCATAAGGAATTTCAAGTTGGAGATGAAGTCATGGTTCATTTGCAGAAGGAGCGATTTTCGATTGGTACATATAACAAGTTGAAAATGAAGAAGTTTGGGCCATGTAAGATACTGAAGAAGCATGAGTCAGGAAATGCATATGAGGTAGAATTACCTACTGAGATGAATATTTCACCAGTGTTTAACATTTCAGATTTGATAGAGTATCATGAAGGAGGTGTTGAAGATGAGGTTGCAGTAGCATAGTGGAGTATTCCAGCAACCAGTTCAGATATCAAGGAGATTGAAGACATACTGGACAGTCGTGTTGGCAGAAGCACAAGGAACAGGACATATGAAGAGTATTTGGTCAAATGAAAAGGATGACCTATTGAAGATTCATCATGGCTAACAAAGGAGGAGGTTAACCATCTTGGTTTTCCTCTACACACCTGAGTCATGATAGGATCACTTCTCAAATTACCTTGGGTGTCTGATGCAGGAGCATCCTGGGTGTAAGAGCAATCTTGCATCACCCAAAAATATTTCTATTTTTGTATTCAATAAAGGCTATCTTGTGCAGAGCTGCTATTTATGGAAACTTGCTATTTTTAGTAAGTTGGTCTTATGATCTCAGAATGTTCTGATTTTTACATATAGAGGTTCATCTCAGTCATATCAGCTTGCCAGCAAAGTTTCATGGCTAGATCAGGTCTAGTTTTGAAGATATTGAAGATTTTCGGTATTGGCAGCAGGGTACATGAACTTTGAGCTCAATTTTGAAGGCTTTAGAGGCCCCGAATGAGTTTGAAAAATTGGATGACGGGCACTTTGTGCGGGTCAAGCCGGTAGAGCACTTTGTGGTGTTTCTGAAATGGAGTTATAATAGTCAATCGGGTCAACTGGTGATGACTTATGGCCTCCGAAAGTCGGGCCACCTGAAATGGCAGAAAATAATTTTCCTTCAAAATTTTTGTTCAGGTTTCAAAAGTTATTTTGAGCCGACTTTGATGTAATAAATTGAAAAATAAAATAATTTTAAGTTTGGTCAGCCCTTAGGGCTAAATTTCTAGAACCTTCTCAGGCGGTGGAAATTGCCTATATAAAGAAGGCCCGTAGTGTTGTCTAGGGCAGTTCTGGGTATTGATTCGAGGATTTTTCCTACATAATATTGTAAGGGAATGCCCATGTGGCTTTGCATATTGTAATTCTGAAAGTTTGTAATTCCACATTTGTGGAGATAATAAGAAGCCAGTTTTCTGTTCTTGCATATTATTGTTGTTGTTTCTCTATTTCTGTTATGTGTTTGTGGTACTAAGGGGAGCACCCTTCATCACTTTCACACCTTGGATATGATATAAAACATTATTTATATATCAATCCAAAAAAATTACAAAATAATTATAAAATCAGCTCTTAAACAAGCTAACACAAATATTACTGAGTCGGCCCAAATATAGTGACTCAGTTACTGCAAACTAACTCGGTGACTTTTTGATACTCAACATCCACTGCATTACTTGGCATCGTCATGCACTTGATAGAGGTGGAAGCACGGTCCATACTAACCACGCGGTTGTAGTTTTGAACATGGTATATACTGGAGACTCGATAGATATAGTGTCACTCGGTAGAGACTAAATTCCCTGTTTACCATGCTGGCACTAGGTAAACGCTATTCTATTCGGTAAGCACTATTCTGCTCGGTAAGCATTATTCTGCTCGGTAAGCACTGTTCTACTCGGTAAGCACTGTTTTGCTCGGTAAGCACTATTCTACTCGGTAAACACTGTTCTGCTCGGTAAGTACTATTTTGCTCAATAAGCACTGTAAGTCTAAATAAGTGTTGTCACTAATGACAATCATACTTAATGCCAACAATCTCCCCTTTTGGCATTAGTGACAAAAACACTTATTGCCCATAACTTATATACACAATCGTACTACTGTATATGCATTTCATGTCTCCCTTATACAATATATATACAAATATCTTATTTCACCTTATACACTCATATTTCCTATTTATACTTTCTCCCCCTTTCATATCTCATATACTTTCTCCCCCTTTTTGACAATAATGCCAAAGGTGTATATACAAATATTTTACACGGAGATACCAAAATGTGAGAGAAAATCAGAATGCACCTTACCAATTAGTGCTAGAGTTCTATCCCAATTCTCTTGCAGAATCTTGCATGTATGGAGTGCAACTTGGACTTCTGCACAGAGTTCAATCATGTGATCTGCAATTGAAAACTGATTTTCATGGATCAATGTTTTTGAGTATGCAATATGCTTCTGCATTGTATCCATGATGGGAAGGATCATGTTCTAAATATCTATTAATGTTAATCTGATCCTTGCATCTTCTTTCAATAACTCTGACTGCTTATTAGATAGGAATTTGATTGTCATCTAATGTGCAGAGCTTGAACTAGGTTCAAGTTGCAACTTTTGTGCACTGATCTTCAGATCTTCAGATCCTCATCAATCTTGTTTATTTTGTCTTTAATCTCCTTTGAGAACTCGACAACATTACAGATTTTGACAAAAAGAGATGTTACCTTGGAATAGGAGGACTCAATGCTAGTCAAAACTGAAGATAACCCGGCCTGATTGATAGCTATTTGCTGAGCAATGTGCTCAAGCACTTTATTTTCAAACTTCTTCTCAGCCTTTTCAAGCAACTTGTCTGTTCCAGAAGAATCATCATTAAATTTGTTAATTGCTTCTGCCAACCGCAACAAAATGTGTTGAGAGGAATCAACTTCAACACTTATAGCTTCTGTCAAAATGTTCTTGGCATCCTCAATGATCTTATATTCCTTATCTCTTTCTTCTTTTAGTTTCTTCTACTTTGCTTTCTTCTGGAGGAGTTCACCAACTGTTTGCATTTGATCTGTAGTGAGGTTTGCAAAATCTAGCTAGGGAATTTGTATCTCCTCATCTAGATCTATACCTTCTACTACACTTTTACTCAGACATTTTGTACTCGGTTGAGTACTTATTACCTTTGTAGTAGAAATTATTGTAGACATAGTAGGATTTGTAGTGAAAACTGATAAATTTCCGACTGATGGGATGCTAATTGGAATACTTGATAAATAAAAAACTGAAGTATTTACAACTGTAGAATCTAAAGTACTTACTGCTGAAAAACTCAAATATGAAGAAGGTACAGAAGACTACAACTTGGTGGAAGAAGGAGGCTGAAGCTCAGTAGATGAAGTGGTAGCCACTTCTATCATTGATACATTGAGCTGTGCTAGTGATGATTGGACATTTGATGTATCTGAGGGAGTTGTTACAATCACACTTGAAGTTTTCTCTTGGCTAGATGTAGAAATTTTTACTGGAGAGTGGGGAAGTGAGGCAATTACCTCTACAGCTATCCAAACTGGATCATCTTCCTCAACATTCTTCTCAGCTTCCTTGGTATCTTCTTTCTCTACTTCCTCTATCACAATATTATCAATCTGAACTGTTTCTTCTTCTTCTTCTTCTTCATCACTGTCATCTTCAACATCTTTAATTGTCACAGTTTCAGTACTTGGTTTGTGAAGATGATAGATGTTTTTCCAAGTAGAATTTGCACTCTTCACAATTGACTCTATATCTTTGATCAAAATCAAACAACTGTTGAATTTTAGTGTCATCTTGTGCTCATTTTCTGTCAATGCCTTGTTTATTTCATTATCTTTCAAACTTGGCATCAACTGTCTTAAGGTTTGAGCATATATGTCCTTGATAGTTTGTCTTGCATTGGACCAACTCAACTTGACTTTATCCAATAGAACACCTAGAATTTGAGAAGCCATTTCATCAGGTGAGTACTTCCATTTTCCCATTTTCTCAATAATAGCATCTTCTATTTCCTGCTGCTCTACCTTTGATCTAATTTCATATTTGAGAGATTTGAAATTTGAAATTCCAGATCCTTCTCTCAAATCCTTAATCTTTTGTTCAAATGAGGGAGGAGGCCTTTTGAGTACTATATCATCAGTGATTTTACCTACCTTGCCCCTTGATCTTTTCCTTGTGAATACTGCAATGGATTGCTTAGGTCCCTCGGTGATAGTTACCTTTCCTTTCTTCTTTACAGGCACTTGTTCTTCTTTATTCTCATCTTTTTCTTCTTTACTCTTATCCTTTTCTTCTTCTTCTACAATATCTTCTCCTATGCCCTTGGTTAACATTAGAGGTGTGCTAGATTGCATCTTGGCCATCCTCTTTCTGCCTTTGTTAACCACCTATGGAAGCTTTATGCTTAGCTCAATTCTTATCTTAGCTTCATCATATGTTCCAAAGTGTGGAGCCTTTGGATCAACAGGTTGATTTACTAGGGCTTCAATTATATCCTTTGTTTCATCAATGTTTACCTCATACAGAAGAGGTTTCACCCATACAATCCTGGGCCTTACTGCTTGAATGTATACTCTATCACAATCAACCATGAAACAAACATCATCTTTATAATCTTCCACCAACTTTAGTGGAATCTAGAATCTGTTATTTATCTTCTCCTTAAAGGATTCGAAATAGTTATCCATTATACTTGTAAAATTCTCACCCATTTCTGCAATATACTCATTTATCTGATAAAGAATAGGCACATCCTTTCTCCATTTTACTGTGCCTTTTGATGGGAAAAACTTTTGAGCATAGAAAAATAAACAAACCAGCAGTAAGCCAAACTTACATGGATTGTTCTTTGAGGTTTGGATGCTCTCCATATTCTTGTTGAACTGTTTCAACAAAAGATCTGCTAGGTCAAATGACAGATTGTTCTTCACAATTTTATAGGCTAGGTCAACTGCTTCACACAGAACACTATTCTGTCAACTTGAACTGTATATCTTGTGAGCTATTACATATGTGCCAAATTTTAGTTCTACATCAGTAATGTTGTTAATTCTCATACCTCTACCATCCCATTCAGCTAGGGTTTTCTTTTCAAGCTCTACTCGACCAAGGGTTTTTGTAGATTTAGCCTTGGCAAGCATGGGAAGACCAGTGATTCGGTGAATGATCTTCTTTATTATTTCCACTGGTTGCTCAAGCCAAATTTTACCTTCATGCACTCGGCTTAGAATATATCTTATCCATTTTATCTGGAAACCCCGAGGCAAGTGGGTGATATGTGTTAAACCCTTATCTTCCAAATGTTTATGTTCCGGTTTGAGAACACCATCAACACATAGTTCATCACAAACAACATCTATCTCTTGGGTTCCAAGTTCTTGAATTGTACCTTTAAAATGACTACGAATGTCATTTACAAAAAGTACCTTTGGAGGAATTTGAGACTCAGCTCCACTCGGATCTAGGGTTTCTGCAACCACGGGCATGAGTTTGAAATCTGGCGCTTTCCATTCTCCATTAACTAACATTTCTGAACCTTTCTTTACTTTGGTGCTGGATGAAGCCATGGTAGCTCAGTAGAAAAATTTTTGCTTCAAAATTTGCTTCGAATCGCTTGATCGCACTTAGAAATTTCTCTGCTCAATATGCTGATATTCACGGTGAAAAATGAACTTGATTTCATGCTTTTTGTTAAAAATTTGTCATTAATGCTCCATAGGAATTAGGGTATTGAATTCGATAGACTGTCATCCACTATGCATTAAATGCTCAGTGAAGATTCTGCAACTCAGAGAACATACGAATTCATACTTCTTTGACCTTACTCGGTAACCAAATGAAATTAGGTTACTCCTGACCTTGCTTAGTAGTAACTGATACTGACCTTCTTGTGATCCTATTGTATCTTGCATACTAATTTGGATCTTTCTTCCTTTCAATTCAGGAACTGTTTTGGAATATGTCTATGAAGATACACTCCCAGTGCTTTCTTGGAGACTTAGTTAGAGTTCATAGAGCCACTCCCTTCATGAGTGACTTCATTACTTGGACTGGTTTGCTCGGTAGGTTTAGGAATCCACTATTGTCTCATCTACTTCCTAATGCTATTTTCTTTTGCTTTCTTTTCATCTTCAACCTTGCCTAAATTCATGCAGTTTTTAGCTATGTGACCAAGCTTAGTGCAATTATAACATCTTATGGTAGAATCCCTTTTTCTCAAGTGATGCCTTACAGAATTCATGCCAATGTGTCCATATTCTCCACAGTAATGACATCTACACCAAGTGTTGTAATCCCAACCAAACATTGCTTTAATAATTTGTTCTGCTGGATTCGGTGTTTTAGTTCTGCATTCTGATGCCTTATGACCTTGTTTGCTACATTTGTGACATTTGCCTTTAAATCTTAGTTTTTCCTTGCATTCATTTGCTTTATGACCATGATAATTGCAATTGTAGCATTCTCCATTGAATTTTTCTTTTTCATTGCTCCAACATTTGTTTGAAGTATGACCAATTTTTCCATAGTGATTACAAGTAGGTTTCTGATTCTTTTGAGTACCTTGTTTGGAGGATTCACCTTCCTCTTTGTATCCAAGTCCTTCTTTTCCTTTTTTCCTATGAAGGTTTCATTCATACACCTTATTCATATCTTCTTGAGATTTCAACATTCTCTCATTGATTTGCCTTTTAGCATCTAGGTCACTCATCAATCTTAAATTGATTTGCTTTTTAGATCTCAGCTCCTCTCTTATATTTTCATTTTTTGATCTTAGAGTCAATATTTCTTCATTTGCATTAGAGATTTGATCAATAAGGTTTTCTAGCTGAAGGGTTTGATTCTGGATTTCATTGTTCTTTCCATCTATTTCATCTTTCATCTTGTTTCTTTGTTCCAAGATTTCACATAATCTTGTTGACTGAATTTCCTGTTCTCTTTTCAATTTTCTTACTTCTTCTTGCAGAGATCCACTCTTTTCTAGAAGTTCTTTGATTGCATTGTTTGCTTCATCTGAGCTACTTGAAGGGAAAAAGTCTTCAATCTTTTCTTCAACATATTGGTGGTCATTAATCTGATTTGCAAGTTCCTTCCTTCTTTTTAGGGAAAGGGAAAGATGCTCTCTTGCTTCTTTAAGTTGAGTTATGGCCATTTTCAGATCTAGCTTTTCATTCTCAATTACTTTGTTAAGTCTGAATATCTCCATTGTCCTAAATCTTTTCTCAAGCTGTCAAACTTTATTCTGAGAACCACGGAGCTCTGATACCAATTGTTGGAAATATTCAAGACTATCTAGGTTACTGAGAGGGGGGGGGGTGAATCAGTAATTTCAAAACTTTTAACAAATTCAGATCTTAATAACATTAGATTGATAATTTGACTGCATGCATGAGTAACAGAAAGAATAAAACATATAACACTTTGAACACAGAGATTTGGTGACCCAGAAACCTTCCAAGTAGAAAGTAAAACTAGGGTGGGGATGATACCCACAAAACTTCAATACTATAGTATAAAGTTTGCCGGTTAAGGCTTACAATGATCACTTCTGATGATTTGCCCTAATAGGAGCAATAAGGACTGCTAGGTCCACCTTGTTAGAGGATTTACAAACATACAATAAAGTATGTACTCGGTTAAGAGATTTTACAAAGACTGTTAAGTCTACCTAGTTAAAGGATTTTAAGCTGATTCACTTGTTAGGATGAAATAGTAGATCTCTTACTTGCAACTGTACTTGCTGGTTGAGATTTTCTGATGTACTGATCACCTTCTGTGATGGATAGATCTTTGCTGCTTCTTATACTGTTGTAGCCCTTTGTAATTCGCTTATCTCTACCTTTCTCTACTCTTCATACTTCGCTATCTTTCACACCTTGGATATGATATAAAACATTGTTTATATATCAATCCAAAATAATTACAAAATAATTACAAAGTCGGCTCTTAAACAAGCTAACACAAATATTACTGAGTTGGCCCAAATATAGTGACTCGGTTACTGCAAACTAACTCGGTGACTTTCTGATACTTGACATCCACTACGTTACTCAACATCATCATGCACTTAGTAGAGGTGGAAGCACGGTCCATACTAACCACTCGATTGTAGTTTCAAACATGGTATATACTAGAGACTCGGTAGATATAGTGTCACTCGATAGAGACTAAATTACCTGTTTACCATGCTGGTACTCGGTAAACGCTATTCTACTCGGTAAGCACTATTTTGCTTAGTAAGCACTGTTCTACTCGGTAAGCACTATTCTTCTCGGTAAGCACTGTTCTACTCGGTAAACACTGTTCTGCTTGGTAAGCACTGTTCTACTCGGTAAGCACTGTTCTGCTTGGTAAGCACTATTTTGCTCGATAAACATTGTTCTTCTCGGTAAGCACTGTTCTACTCGGTAAGCACTGTGAGTCTGAATAAGTGTTGTCACTAATGACAATCATACTTAATGCCAACATTCAACATGATCTGCATACTCTAAATACTAATAATTTGTTCATGATATTTTGGCATGTTGTTGAAGACTCTTTGGAGATATCTATTTAAATTTTTTATGGTTTAGAATGTGGTATAGTGTATTTGGTGATTGTCTATGTTTAGTTGTGATTGACCATGGTTTCTGTGAGAAATGCATGCTTCACATTTCTCTGTGTGATGGTTTTTGATGGTGTGGCTCTAAAAATGATATATTAATGTACTTAGCTTCATTCATTTTAGATGGTAAAATATATCTTACTTCAGTGACTTGGTTTCATCTCATCGGTGTTCTTGCTCTAGGTTTGTCTGACCTCAGGTGTTTACACATCATTTATTTTATCTTGCAGATTGCAAGATGAAACATAATATGCATGATGATATTTTTGGTCCCTACTATGGAATATTATGGTCCAATTCTCATTCCTCCCCACAGGGGAAGTGATTAGTGCCAACCTATAAGTCAAATTAGTTTTGGCTTCCTGATCAACATTGGAAGACTTTGCAAGTTATGGATTAGTATTTATAAAGGATAAATCATTATGAATAAAAAAAGTGGAGAGTGGAATTTTTATACTTACACAACTTTTTGTGCAAGAATGTGCTTATGCTAGGAGGACATATGGAAGATGATCTATCTCCTTGATTGGTTGAGTTGTTGTAAAAAGTATTTCGAGATAGTGTGGATATTCATGTGTTATCTATTAGTGAAGTGAAGATTAGTTGATTGAGTACTTGGTGATATTTATCATTGGTGGATTTTTTCTCTTTTATCTTTATTCTCTAAAAGTGAGTCATCTCTCTTTGGACAATGATTCCTTTGGAAGTGAGCCCCTAGAAGTGATCCTTTCTTTTTAAACATCACATTAATTGGTGTCATCATAACCAATGTTCCTATATTTGATAATAATGTTCTCTGTGGTTTTTCCCTTAACAAGATTTTCCACATAAGTCTAGTGTTTCATGTGTTTGGTGATTGTTATCCTTTCATGTTCTTATATTTTAGTTATTAAAGATTAATATATGATTGGGGAAAATAATTAAAGTTTTGTTAAGGATTAAAAGTTTGTGGACAACTAATCCAACCCCACCCCCCCCTCTCAATTATCTTGCATATTCAATGGACATTACTTGTGCGGTGGGAGTTTATTGATAAATGCTTAGTAATCCTTGGTGATATTGAATTTTTTTTGTGAAGTCTCACATATTAGATTTAGAAAACCAATTTGATAGTTTATCTCTCCTATTTGATGATAGCCATGGCATAACAATATCCACATGTCATCTTTGTCTTTAAAGATAGTTCAATATTAGTTCCCATCTATTCCTATCTTGTCACCTTCATCATTTGGGTACTTAAGTGATTGGATTATGGCACCATCGTCTACTAGGAAATTTGCAATCATGAGTATACTTTAGAGACATCTTCATATTTGGATTCTTGTTCCTACCAATTCCTATTTCAAATGGGATTAATTTATACATTATTACTTGGCCAATCTCCTTGTGAAGAGAATATTTTTTGTTTGTAGGCATTGGACTATGTTTTGTCTTTAGACACTCATCATTTTTGCATGATATTATACATAGTGGGTGGAATATATAGTCTCTCTTTCCTTCTTTTTGGAGATTTATTGATTGTAATTTATGATAGATATAGTCCTTAGGAGAATTTTTGGGGCCTATATACGTCATCCTTGTTTTTATATTTCTCTATTTTAGATAGGGTTTTTTCCCAATGGATTTTTCACCTTTATCTATTTGTGAGAGATTGCATTGTAAATTGGTACTTAACAAGGGCTAGTTTTGGGGATTCATAACTAGTTTAATATTTGCATCATTTTAATAACATTCTAGTTCTCTCTAAGTTGCACTTGAAGGGAGGTGTTGGTGTGAATAAGGTATTTTACACAACATGTTCATTAGTGGGTCCTATTCACATACTTAAGTTTAGGTCCTAAGGAATCTTTCTAAAAGGTGCTAGTTTCTATAAGATAGATGATATATTACTCTCTGATATTTAGTTCTAGTTTCCTATTTCATTTAATAATCGACACTTTAGTTACTTCTTGATATCTAAGATTAAGGTACATGTCATAATATTGTCTAATATTATGTCTCAACCTTGTCTTTATAAGTAAACATATCATTATATATTTCAAAATTAATCAATCATTCAAGCATCCATAATCATCAAGCTACTCTTTCCATTTTCTCTCTTTTGGAATATATTTTGGTTTAGAGGTTATTATTGGAGTGTTGGGATCATTTCATCATCAACTCTTACAACATGTCTATTTGAATCAACACCAACAAAGATATAACTACTTGTATATCATAATATATCTTTGAATGATGTTCATATTTTGTAGCATATTTTAAATGTAGTTGAAGATTACATGCCAAGACAAAACAAGTTGACACTCTATATTTTCTTTCCCTATGAAAGGTGTGGAATGGTTGGGAATATAAATATATCATTACCATAGTTAGGAACGTGTTTCATAAGCCATTCCTAGAAATAGGTGTTTTTGAAATTAGTTAAAAAATTGTAAGTCCCAAGGATCTTTGTAGCAACATGATAACAAGAATGCTTTCTTATACAATCATATACCTTTTATGCATTTGGTATTGTACTCTTGACATGATTTAGTAATTCAAATTAACATTTATTGTTAAGATTAAATTCATGCCCAACAAGAAATAGTCATCTTGAACAAAGTGATACAGTACATGTGATTTATTTCTCCAACTTCACATGGGTTACAAGTCACAAAAGTGTCTATGTAATTTATAACACCTTTTACAACATCGTGGTCTATCTAAATAGGTATCAAAAGCTGTAAATGTGGGCAAAACCTCAATGATACTAATCAAAACTAGTAGGGAAGATGACCCAATAATTGAGCACCCTAACTTGGTTAAGTGCACCAAGATGGTATGCAAAAAGAGGGATATAAGTGGCCACATTTTTTTTTCTGAAATCGGGTAAACTTGAACTTCAAAGAGAAATTGGAGGGTCTTGCACTCAAAATTAGAAGATGGTAAAGAATAAAAATTGTAGTACTCTGAATCTAGTTTCTAAACTACTAAAGTTTCTTTGAAAATGGATAATATTTGTTAGAGATTTGCCAGCAGGCTAGTACTGACTGTATGTTTGTGATTGATGACAAAATATGGAAAGTAGCATGCATGGAAGTTTTATGTAGTAAGCTTTCAATATATGTAGCATGGACATGATATCAGCATGATATCATGGGCACAGAGGTTAATTGTTAGTACAAATAGTTATATAGTAGCTGGTGTCAGCAGTGTTCCTGACAGAGTAACATATAGTGTTCTGTGTATGGTTGTCTGTACAGTTATCATGGAGCCTTGCGCACTTTGATATATGTTGAAGACATGTTAGTGATGTTTCAATTATGGATGCATAGTCTATTGATGAGTAGAAGTGAAGTTATGTAGTCCCTATTCACTAGCAATAGTTTCCTGTGTTTGTTCAGGAGAGCCAACATAGATTTTATTGGTTCTTGAGTTGCACCTATCTTTTGGGTATGCACCCTTGGAGTTAAGCTTGGAGAAGTGTTATTGATGTTCGGTTAAAAGTGCATGAGTTAATTGAGCTGACAGAGAAAGATCCAGCTATTTTGGTAGAGCCAATAGTGTGTTGTGGGCGTCTACAATTATCTTATTAGACAGGTCCCAGATTGTGTTGCGTGCATAGTAGAGCCGACATAATGTTTATTGGAGTTTGTTATGGTTTCTCTAATATGATTTCAAGGTGGTTACTAATAGGCCAACTTGATTATATCATTTGGAGGAAAGATATTTATAGGAAGTCATTTGTTATTGCTTGAGTGTGGTTCATGGTTGATTAAGAAGAGTAGAGCAGAGTGTGCGAAGTGTTGAGCCATCAGAAGAAAGTCTATGTGACCAAGTAAAGTACTTGTGCTATTCATTGGAATTGATCCAGACAGTAGGTCAAAGCACAGCTCACCAAGATCTAGATATAGTGTGTATCTATTAAACATAAGGTTGTAGGCTTCACCCCTTTGAGCAGTGAGCTCTCAGACAGTGCATCCTCTCCCCTAATAGGGAAAATTGTAAAAGACTCCTAACAGGGTCTGACCCTTGACTAGGTCTACTGTACTTAATATATTGTAAAGCAACTCCTAACAGGGTTAAGGATATTCTAACAATGATCATTATACACTAGTACAAAATATCAGTGGGTATCAAGTCCCACCGGGGTTTTAACCTATTTGGGTTTCCCCATAACCAAAATATTGGTGTTGTGTTCATGTGTTCTTTCATTGTGTTTATGCTTTATGTTTAAGTATACTTAATTGGATAAAGAATTAAATCTTGTAGATAACTGATTCACCCCCCC
Source organism: Chamaecyparis obtusa (assembly GCA_027943335.1). Taxonomy (NCBI): domain Eukaryota; kingdom Viridiplantae; phylum Streptophyta; class Pinopsida; order Cupressales; family Cupressaceae; genus Chamaecyparis; species Chamaecyparis obtusa. The sequence goes on from BSBK01001589.1 coordinate 342,009, forward strand.
CCCACTCTTAGTTATGTCTTGGGACTATTCCTAACAATTGGTATCAAAGCCAAGTGCCTTGGGGAGAAAGTTTAATAGCTTGAGGTTGATCAGATGGCATAATTTAGGAAAGAGAGTCTTAAGTTTGATGGAGAGAATTATCTTGATTGGAAGAACAAGATGGTGACTCATTTGCAGTGCATGACTTTTGAAGTTTTTAATGCAACTATCAAAGAAAAAAAGATTCCTACTTTAGAAGACCTTGCAAAAGATGATGCTACTGACACACAAAAGGAATTGTTTCATCATAATTCTATAGCTAAAGAAGCCCTTATCAACACCCTATCTAATAGTGAGTTTTTAGAGATAAAGAAGGTAGACACCACTCACAAGATATGGAAGTACCTAGTAGACATATTTGAAGGAGACAAACAAGTAAAGGATGTGTGCAGAAAGACATGGAAGAAAAGACTCAATGAATTAGAGATGCTACCTGAAGAAAATATCAAAGCTTACAATCAGAGGATTAATGAAGCAGTTGCTAGAATTAGAAACAATGGTGGAGAGATTTCAGAAGAGGATATTATTGACAAGTTAATGACCACTCTCACTCCAGAATATGAAAGCAAGATCAACATCCTTGATGAGACCATGCAGCTTACATCTAATTTCAAGAGAGAGACTTTGATCAACAAAATCTTAGCTTTTGAGATCTCAAGATTGAAGATAGAACCATAGAGTGAGACAACCTTCAAAGCAACAATTCATGGTAAGAAATCTGCAGAGACTTCTAGTAATTTTGATGATGATGATGAAGAGAAAACATTAGATGATTTCATTAATATGATTTCCAAAAGAGAAAAGAAAGGAAAAGGAAAATATGAAGGTCAATTACCATTTAAGTGCTTTTCATGTAATAAGATCGGTCACTTTGCATCTAAGTGTCCCACTAGAGCTAGAAAGTTCAAAAAGGATTACAAGCCTAAGTATTCTAAGGAATGCTACTATGCTGGAGATGGAGTTTCAGATGAAGAATCTGCTGAAGAAGAAATTGGATTCATTGCTATTATAGAAAAAATAAATAACAAGACAATTCATGAAGATAAGAAAGAGAATCAAGAGCTAGTATTGATTTCACAAGCTGACATAAGGACAGACTGGATTATAGATAGTGGTTGCTCACATCACATGACAGGTGATAAAGGAAGATTTGTTCATATAGACAAATACAATGGTGGTATGGTTAGATTTAGAGACAACACTCCTAAACCCATAGTTGGTTGAGGAGCCATCACTTTGGATGGTAAGAACAGTACTAATGATGTTCTCTATATTGATGGTTTGAAACATAACCTTCTCAGTGCTGGATAGTTACTTGAAAAAGGCTATCAATTGGAGTTCGAAGATGAAAAATGCATCATTAACAAGAAATATGGTGTTATGATTGCATCAGGCTCAAAGACAAGAGGTAACATTTTTCAACTCAATTCAAAAGCAAGTTGTTTTGTTGCTAAAGTTGATGACATTTGGTTGTGGCATAAAAGACTATGTCATATCAATTTTGATAACATAGTAAAGATAAGCAATGTTAAGGCAATAAGAGATCTACCTAGCATAGCAAATCCAGTTGATACTATATGCAGGGAATGTGTGATGGGGAAGCATGTGAGAAATTATGTTAGGAGAAAGAAGAATTCAATAGAGAACAAGTTGGATCTGATTTATATAGACCTATGTGGTCCAACTCAAACAAGATCATACTATGGTGAAAGATATTTCATTTTGTTTGTTGATGATTATACTAGGATGATATGGGTTGCATTCTTAAAAGACAAGTCAGAAGCTTTTGAGAAATTCAAAATATTCAAAGCTAAGGTTGAGAATGAATCTGGACTAAAGATAAAATGTTTGAGATCGGATAGAGGAGGAGAATTCACCTTTGATAGATTCTATGAGTACTATGAAGAAGATGACATAAAGAGATAGTTAAGTGCACCTAGAACCCCTCAGCATAATGGAATTGCAGAGAGAAGGAATAGGATCATTCTTGATACAATGCGCACCATTATGATAGAAGGAAAAGTTGCACACACCTAGTGGAGAGATGTGGGCAATACAATAGTCTATACCATAAATAGAATTTAATTGAGGCTAGGCGCTAACAAAATACCATATGGGCTATGGTTTGGTAATGTTCCCATAGTAAAATACTTTAGAATCTTTCGAAGCATGTGCTACATCAAGAGGGATGAAGTAGTAGGCAAGTTTGATGCTAGAAGTGATGAAGGTATTTTTCTTGGTTACTCTACTAAAAGTAAAGCTTATAGATGTTTCAATTTAAGATTGAAAAAGATCACTGAAAGTGCTCATGTAAAGATGAATGAAAATTTTATGGTTCAAGAAAGATATCATGATTACTCACCCATGATTGAAGAAGAACCTAGACCTTCCACTAGTGAGACAGTCATTGGAGAAATGTTTGACAGTATTGATGTGTTATTCAATGACCCTGAGACAAGTGATGAAAATACTCCTAAGGTTGATGAGTCAGCATCACCTAAAGTTCCAAAGTTTACATCAAGAAATCATTCCAAGGAAGACATCATTTGAGATCAAAGTGGCAAAGTCTTAACAAGGTCACAAGAAAAGAATTCAACTAGCAGTGAAGCGGTATGTTTACTATCTCAGATTGAACCTTTAAGTGTTGAAGATGCTTGTAATGATTCAGATTGGCATGATGCTATAAAAGAAGAACTTGCCTAGATCATTAAGAATGACACTTGGGAATTGGTCCCAAGACTTAGTGATAAGAATGTGATTGGAACAAAGTGGATATTCAGAAACAAGATGAATGAAGATGGTACAGTAGTAAGAAATAAAGCAAGATTAGTATGTAAGGGATATGTGCAAAGAGAAGGCATTGATTATTCAAACAAATTTGCACCTGTGAGTAGATTAGAAGCTATTAAGTTGTTTCTAGCCTATGCTACAGTCAAAAACTTTAAAGTTTATCAGATGGATGTCAAGTCAACATTCCTAAATGGAGATTTGGAAGAAGAAGTATACATTGAGCAGCCAAAAGAATTCACCTTATTAGATAGACCTGATATGCTATGCAGATTGAAGAAGGCCCTCTATGGACTTATGCAAGCCCCTAGAGCATGGTATGAGAGACTAGATGGATACTTAATAAAGATTGAATTCAAGAAAGGAGAAGCATATTGTAATCTATTCATTAGAGAGACATCTGAAGGTTTACTACTTGTAGCTATATTTGTTGATGACATTATCTTTGGAGGTAATGACAAGCTCAGTGCTGAATTTTCCAAAGAAATGCAAAATGAGTTTGAGATGAGTATGATTGGTCCTATTAAATACTTTTTGGGACTAAATGTGCAGCAAACAAAAAAAAGGAATTTTTATTAATCAGTCAAAGTATGTGAATGAAATACTGAAAAAATTCAAGATGGATGATTACAAACCAGTAGGAACCCCTATGATCACTGGATGCAAGCTTACTAAAGAAGATGACTCACTAGCAGTAGATATAATATTGTATAATTCTATGATTAGTAAACTCATATATCTTACTCAGACTAGACCTGATATTTCCAATGCAGTTGGCATAGTTAGAATATTTGTAGTTGAACCTAAACAGAGTCACCTCATGGAAGCAAAGAGAATATTTAGATACTTGTAGGGAACTATAGATTATGGTCTATGGTATCCTAACTCAGAAAATGTTGTGCTTCATGTGTACACTGATGCAGATTGGGCAGGATGTGTTAATGAAAGAAAGAGTAAATCAGGTGGAGCAGTGTTTCTTGGTGATAGACTTGTCACTTGGACAAGCAAGAAACAAAATTGTATTTCTCAGTCAACAATAGAAGCAAAGTATGTTGCAGCAACCTTGAATTGTTCTATAATTGTTTGGATCAAGTAGATGATAAAGGATTTTTTAATTCAGATTGATTATCCTATTGTTATTCACTATGATAACACTAGCACTATCAATATGTCAAAGAACCCTATGATGCATGCAAAGACAAAGCACATTGAGATCAAGTATCACTTCCTAAGAGAGAAAGTGGCAGAGAAAGAAGTCAAGTTGGAATATGTGAGTACTAAAGATCAATTGGTAGATATATTCACAAAGCCCTTGCCTAAGGATACTTTTGAGTATTTTAGGGAGAAGTTGGGAGTAATTCCCTTCCCTAATTCTACTTAGAAGAAAGAAGGAAAGGCATCATTCCTTAGGGACTTGTGGAAGGTTGACTACTCTACCTCAAGAGTAGTACCAGTGCTTAAAATGAATGGTGCCCTTTTCCATTGATGTCAAAGGGGGAGTAATATATAGAGACATGAAAAATAGAAGTAAAAAGAGGAGTAATATACTAAGGGGGAGCAACATTCAGTTATGACATCAGTTCAGTTGAGGAAATGGAGAATATTATAAAATATTGCAGTAGATGGAGGATTCATCTTTGGGGGAATTTTGATGAGGAAATGGAGAATGTTATCAAAATAAATGTTCATTTGGGTTGGTGGTGGTTTTCATTCCACATGTTGCCATCAATGCCAAAGGGGGAGATTGTTGGAGATTTTCTAGTAGGCCAGTACTGATTGTATGTTTGTCATTGATGACAACATATGGAAAGTAGCATGTGTGGAAGTCTTATGTAGTAAACTTTCAGTATATGTAGCATAGACATGATATCAGCATGATATCATGGGTGCAGAGGTTAACTGTTAGTACAAACAATTATATAGCAGCTAGTGTCAGCAATGTTCTTGATAGAGTAACAGATAGTGTTTTGTGTATGGTTGTCTGTACAATTATCATGGAGCCTTGCACACTTGGATATATGTTGAAGAAATGTTAGTGATGTTTTAGTTATGGACACATAGTCTATTGATGAGTAGAAGTGAAGTTATGCAGTCGCTATTTGCCAGCAGTAGTTTCCCGTGTTTGTTCAGGAGAGCCAACAAAGATTTTATTGGTTCTTGAGTTGCACCTATCTTTAGCATATGCACCCTTAGAGTTAAGCTTGGAGAATTGTTATTGATGTTTTCTTAAGAGTGCATGAGTTAATTTAGTTTATAGAGAAAGATCTGGTTGTTTTGGTAGAGCCTACAATGTGTTGCGTGCATCTACAATTATCTTATTGGACAGGTCCCAGATTGTGTTGCGTGCACAGTAGAGCTGATATAATGTTTATTGGAGTTTTTTTATGGTTTCTCTAATATGATTTCAAGGTGGTTCTAATTGGATGACTTGATTATATCAATTGCAGGAAAGATATTTATAGGCAGTCATTTGTGATTGGTTGAGTGTGCTTCATGGTTGATTAAGCATAGCAGAGCATAGTGTACGAAGTATTGAGCCATCTGAAGAAGGTCTATATGACCAAGTAAAGTACTTGTGCTATTCATTGGAACTGATCTATACAATAGGTCAAAGCATAGTTTACCAAGATCTAGATATAGTGTGTATCTGTTAAACAGAAGGTTGTAGCCTTCGCCCCTTTGAGCAGTGAGCTCTCAGATAGTGCGTCCTCTCCCCTAACAGGGACAATTGTAAAAGACTCCTAACAGGGTCCGACCCTTGACCAGGTCTACTGTACTTAATATATTGTAAATAAATTCCTAATAGGGTTAAGGATATTCTAACAAAGATCATTATACACTAGTACAGAATATCAGTGGCTATCAAGTCCCACTAGGGTTTTTACTAGATTTGGGTTTCCCCATAACCAAAATATTGGTGTTGTGTTCATGTGTTCTTTCATTGTGTTTATGCTTTATGTTTAAGTTACTTAATTGGATAAAGAATTGAATCTTGTAGATAACTGATTCACCCCCCCCCCCCCCCCCGCTCTTTTAGTTATCTCTTGGGACTATTCCTAACAATATTAAGAGGGTCAAACCCTCTGTGCATGAAAAATTATTCTTGATTTTTTCATAAAAACATAACACAGATATTTTCATGCACTCAACAAAAGATATCGTTAGATTGAATATTTTGAAAAAATATTTGGTAGGATGGTAGGTAAGAGTGAGATCTAGAAGTTGTATAATTTTTTGTTGAGTACTTTTTTTAAGTGATTTTTTAAAGTGACCGCATCTTGAAAATATGGTACATGTTTGTGCGCTGGGCATAACTTGTTAAAAATAGGAAATACTAAGAGGGGGGGGTGAATCAGTATTTCACAAACTTTTTCTTTTGCCCACTTATGGATATAATAGATTACTTTAGTGTATACAAAGATTATCAAGATGATTAACAAATATAGTAGTAAATAGAAAGAACTCATAACACATGATATGTTCTCGAGCAAACCCTAGCCAAGGGAAAACCCTGGTGGGGATGGCACCCACAAAGATCACTAATCAAAAGTATCCTGTTATGGATATTGGACCCTGTTAGGAGTCAATTTACAATATATAGTAGATCTATCCTGGTTAAAGGACTTTAGGCCTTGTTAGAAGCCTTAACCCTATTAGGAGTTAGATTACAAAACCTGATCACCAGCTGAGCTCACTGCCCAAACAAGTAATACAAAATGTTTCTGACTATAATATGGTACTGCTTACAACTTCACATCAATAGCCTTTTCTGCTATCACAATATACAACTATCGCAAGTTATCTTTTCTTTCTTGTTACATAACACATCTATATTTCATTACATTTCAAGTATGCCTAATATATGAGTTATTAGAGCTAATAACTTTACATGGTCGGCTACCAAAATATTTATCCAAGAGTAAACATCTAGGATGTTGTCCCTTCATAATGTTAAGTCATTATTTTGACAAGCAAAAATAATCCCTTAACTCTTTCGCTAATACTGTCTCCAAAACTGTTCTGTCTACAAAACTATCTTCGGTAAACTTTGAATAACTTTGTCCATACTGCTCCAAACTTTTTGTGCACTGAGATGGGGTATCCTCATACTCTGTAGAAGCCTTAGTTAACTATGCAAACAAAAATATTTCTCCAGTGGACGTCGCCAACTAAATCTTCATCAGGTGCTCTGTTAGGATCACTGTATCCATACTTAGACAATTTCTTCCTTGAACTTTCCATACTTGCATTCCAGATTCTGCGCTCTCAATAGAGATCATATGTTTCCATAATGAAAACATCTATGCATCCACATTAGCCAAATTGCCAACATAACTTGCATCAAAATAATTGAAAATGTAATCTTATTTTTTTAAAAGTGTATAGATTAAAGTGTAGATCAATAATATGTAATTTTTTTTGCAATTGGTTGAGTAGATCAAAAGTTATTAAAAAAATGATAGACATTATTGGATACAATTGTCTAAAAGATATTTTTGGATTAATTATGTGTTGTCTTTGATGTCACACAAATGTCATATCAATTATCATGCTCAGTCAGTCAGTAAAGTAGTTCCCAGTGTTTACCGAGCTCAGTCGGTCAGCAAAGCAGTTCCCAATGTTTACCGAGCTCAGTCGGTCAGCAAAGCAATTCCCAGTGTCTACCAAGCTCAGTCGGTCAGCAAGGTGGTTTTCTATGATTACTGAGATCTCTCGGTCACCAAAGGAATTCTTTTCGGATTAGTGTTTACTGAGCAAGGTCAGCCCAGTAAAGAATTTTGTTAATTTGAGGAATAAAGTTTGTTTATTCAAGCTGACTGTCATAATGAGTGTTAATGTTTGTAATGATTATTAGTGCCGACTTGACAATCTGAATGGTATATATATAGAAGGTCAAGCGGTGAATTAAAAAGTAGAAGAAAAGAGAATAATGTGAAAATCATTTTGAAGGAAGGTGTGTGTGAATTTTTTAAGGACGATTAGATATCCTTGAGGAGAAACAAAGATATATCTGATTAGGAAGGATATAGTGAAGCAAAATAGAGATCTGTAATCAGCAATTCAGTTGCATCTTATTCAGGTCACTTCATTGTTACTTTCTTACCATTGTAGCAGTGATTTCAAAATCTCTTAACAGAGTTGGTTTAACAACCATTTTGTAAATCCTCTAACAAGGTGACAGTTCTATTGAATTGTTTCAAAGACCTCTTACAAGGCCACTCCTAACAAGGTGATTAAATCCTCTAACAAGGTCACACCTAACAGTGTGTTTTGTAACCTTTAATCGGGTTGGCTCCTAACAGGGCTCACTTCAGAAGAGTGAAAAATAGTAACTAGTTACATTGGTGGTTTTTCCCATATTGGGTTTCCACGTTAAATTTGGTGTCTCTTGTGTTCATGTTATTTTCTTTATGCATACATGTTAATCACTGATGAATACTTAAGAACAATTATAATTAATACTCACTGCAATAACCGAGTTTCAACATTTCTCTATATGTTTACCGAGTGACAGCAGTAAATGAATTATTAAGAAATCTAAGGGATTTGTGGTAATATTTTTATGGTTAACTGATTCACCCCCCCTCTTAGTTACTCCATCTATATTTCCTACAATTGGTATTAGAGATTTTGGTGCTTGCAGGAAGGGTTTCAAGGACCTCAGCTAAAGATTAGGATGTCTTACAAGAGAGAAATTCCAAGGCTTAACAGAGATAACTTTTCAGCATGGCAAGGATTCATGAGACTTCATCTAGCTTCCATTAGTGATTCAGGATGCAAATGTCTTGATGGAGAATATACAGCTCCTACTAGCACATTAACTGTTGAAGACATTACAGAGAAAAAGAACCATAACACCATGATGATAGACATTGTATCGGCTCTCAGCTATGAAGAATTTGATGAGATCAAAGACTACACAACTACTTATGCAATGTGGAACAAGTTGAAGAAAATTTATGGCGGTGATGACAATGTGAAGAGAGCCAAAGTAGAAAGCCTAAGAGGACAATTTGATCAGATGAAAATGAGAGAAGATGAAAACATTGCAAAATATGTTGAAAGGATCAAGGCAAGTGTTAGTGCAATCAGAGCTTCTAGAGAAAAAATTGATGACAAAACTATTATAAGTAAGGTTCTCAGAACATTACTTCCTATCTATGCAATAAGAGTATCTGCTATTCAAGAAAGAAGATGTGAAGAAAATCACAACATAACTTTGGATGCCTTAGTGGGAAGATTGACAGCCTTTGAGTTGGATAACTATGACAACTATGTTCCAACTTCCAAAAATATTGAATCAACATTTGAGGCCAAACTTTCACTTAAGAAGGGCAAGAAAATAAAGGACATCCAGTTAGAGAGTGAAGAAGAATCAGAGGAAAGTTTTGATAGTGATCTTGAAGTTATTGAAGCATTACTTGCAAAGAATTATACTAGAGGCAAAGGTAAATACAAAGGTAAAACTCCCTTAATCTTTTTTTCATGTGAAGAAATTAGTCATATTACAGCTAGGTGCCCAAACAAGCAAAGCAAGGATGAGAAGAAAGGTCACAAGTACAATGGCAGGAAGAATTTCAAATCATTCAAGGATAAAGGTAAGAAAACATGTTTTATGGCTAAGGATTCTGATAATAGTGAAGATGAAATTGTCTACATTGTTGTAAAAGATGAATCTGATGATGATGAAGATAAGATGGCACTTATCTCTCATGTAAGCAAAAATGATACATGGATCATAGATAGTGGATGTTCATATCATATGACTGGTGATAGAACAAAGTTTGAACACCTTGAAGACTATGATGGTGGTAATGTAAGGTTTGGAAACAATGAACCTTGTTGCATCAAAGGAAGACGATGAATCTCATTAACCAAAGAACTTATATGTGATAATGCATATTGGGTTGAAGGACTAAAGAATAATCTTCTAAGTGTAGCATAGCTAATCAACATTGGATTCAAGGTTGAATTCATGCATGGCAAAGCAAGACTGCTGGATGACAAGGGAAAACTGATTGGATCAAGAAAACAAACCAAAGATAACTTGTTTTATCTTGATCTTGGTGAATGCTCATGTTTTATTGCTCAAATTGAAGAAAGTTGGTTATGGCACAAAAGGTTATGTCATGTAAATTTTGATAACATGGTGAAAATAAGCAAATTCAAGAAAGTAAGAGGCATTCCTACTTTGAAGAAACCTGATGTTGGTCTATGCAAGAATTGTTAGATTGGTAAAATGGGAAAGACTAGCTTTAAAAGTAAAAACTATCAGTCTAAAGATATTTTAGAAATTGTGCATACTGATTTATATGGACCTATTGGAATTGAGAGCTATACTGGAGAAAAATTCTTTATTCTCTTTGTTGATGACTACTCTAGAATGATGACTGTTATGTATCTAAGAGAAAAGTTAGAAGCATTTGAGAAATTCAAATGGTATTTGGCAAGAGTAGAAAAGGAAATAGGGAAAAGAATGAAGTGCTTGAGATCAGACAAAGGTGGTGAATTCATCTCCCATGAATTCAATAATTTTTGCATTGAAAGAGGAATCAAAAGATAGGTATCAGCCCCAAAAAATCCTAACCAGAATGGAATAGCTGAAAGGAGGAACATATCTATCATAGATTGTGCAAGGACTCTAATGATTGAAAAGAACATTGCTATGAAATACTGGAAGGAAGCTATCAGCACTACAGTTCATACCTTAAACCGAGTACAGTTGAAGAAAGACACATTCAAAACTCCTTATGAGTTATGGTATGGCTATAAACCCAATGTAAGTTACCTAAAAGTATTTGGTAGTTGTAATACCCCAAAAATGGGCTGTAAGCTCATTAATCTCCTACATCTTCAATTCGAATGAAATCGACATCAAAGTCCTAATTTAAGGCACATCTAAACATCATCGAATCATAATTGATTATCTTAAATTCTGCATCGGGGAATATTCCTAGTAATATTCCTAATCATCATAATTATCTTTAATTTTATTATTATTTGGCAATAAATCACATTTATCCTAAAGTTTGATTAATTGAATATTTTCATATTTAATTAATTAGATTTAATATTTGCCACTTAATTGTGTAATTAAATTTAATTCTATCTATTATTAATTATATTATTTAAATTTTGACAATAAATCTAATATCATATGAATAATTGATTAAATTCTTATTTAATTAATTAAAGCAAGTTGTCATTATTTAATAATATAGTTTTTAATAAAAGTTTGATTAAATAATTGATTAACCCATAAATCAATTATTTTATTTTTAAAAAGCAGTTAAGTTGAGCATAAATCACTTGATTATTAAATTAATTCATAAATAAAATATGCACAATCATAAAAGTAGACAACTATCAATTATCAATTAAAGCTAAACTCTATTTTGAGTTAAAACTTAGCTTTTGCATGTTTTTGTGAGTTAATTATCCTTTATTTAAAAATAACTCAAAAATCAACCTGAGTTATTTGAGTGATTTATGGCTTTTTCTCATGCACCTCCAAAGCCTGGATTTCTATAAAAACAAGGCTCAGCTCTTCATAATTCATCTCTCAATCATCTCTCAAATTTGCATCCACAGAATCTCATATTTTGCACAATCACGCTGGAGAATTGGAATTGGGAGAATCAAAACTCTTGCGAATCAACATCTTTGTGAGATCAATTTTATTTTTCGCATATCATTCTTAGATAGTTTCATATCAAGTTTTTCATAAAGATTAGTTTCATATCAGTTTTTCATTCTTATTGCTTAGAAAATCTAAAAAAATATATTAATTGCATTCATATTTCATATCTAGATCAATTGCATTCAAATCCTTCATTTAGGTGTCATCTAGGTCACTGATCTCGATTACAATCTGAGAACATTAATCTCGCACCTATTAGAAGGTAGTAAATCTCTTGGTTAGATAGTTTTCAATTTTGCATGATTTTGATTATCACTAACCCCTAATGTTTTACTGAGTGTTGTATCTATAGATCAGGTACAATTTTCACACACACATTTCTAGCACCCACCGTGGGGCAACCCACCTTTGCATGCTGGTTTTGATTTTTTTTTGGAGCTAAAACCCCAAAGTTTCAAATATTTAATTTTATCTCCCAAACGGCTTGAATTTTTGATCTGAAATTTTTTTTGTAGGTTGGTGACATATCGGGGAAGCTTCGATAAAAAATTTAGAATTTTCTAAATTTTTTTGAATTTTTAATAATTTTTTTTTTTTTTTATAAAAAATTAAGTTTCGGTGCAAATCAAAATATTTTTTAGAAATTTTTACATTTTTGGAAAGCTCTTCAAATTCTACAGGGGGTCTATTATTTGTGTTTTAAATTTGGATGTAATTTAATAGCTCAAATAGTCAATTTACAAAAACTAGTCTATTTTAATAAAACGGGTCTCTAGGGCACAAATGAAGAGATTTTTCTAAAATTTTTACATTTTTGGAAATCTCTCTATTTTTTAGTAGGGGTATCTATTCTGAATTTCTATTTTTGTGGCCAAAATCATATCAAAAAAATTAGATCTTGTTGACTAGGTCAAATGCAGTGCAAAAAAATTAAAATTTTGTGATGGGTATGCACTTATTTTTCATATGATTCAATGCATGATATGAGTTGTCATTTGGATTAATTTCTGGTTATTATTTCTTCTAACAATTGATTTTTAGATCTAACCCTAGGGTTTTCATAAGTTGAATATACCTTGCATATCTTGTTTGCTTGTTGGCTTGTTGGAGAGTTCGTAGCTTGCTTGCATAGTAAAGCTCAACAAAAATTACTAAAAATCAGGTAAAATCTACTAAGTGCATTGCAAGGATCTCAAGTATTCTCCTTCATCTAATAACATTTCAATTTGGGACTTAAAATAAATCTCTTATGTGTCAAGCTTGTGTGCATCTTTTCATGCTTTTGATCTATTTCTACACACTTGCATAATTTGATACTAGGTTGTGATCCCTTAAGGATTCATTAAGTAGTCTTAGAATACATGTGATTGATCTTGATTGCTATGTTGGGTTATTAGACTCGCTAATCTGTCGGCCCCTCATTTCTACCCCGTGGTTGCAATCTCAGCGCCATAAAGGGGAGGGGTCAACAGGACAGAAGCGTTAAGTGTTCCACTTGGCAACCCTTTTGTGCTTTTAAGAACTCACTTGTTTTCTAAGTTGGGGACTCATTTTCAGCTTGTGTGAGGTGTTAAGTGTTTCAGCTTGTGGACTCATCTCATATTCTCTTTAAGCGTTAAGTGTTCCTCTTTCTACTTTTTGGGTACTTTTGGTAGATTTGCTTTCAGGAATATATCTGTGCTCACATAGTAATTAGGCCCTATGAACACTATTCGTGATTCTTGAGAGATTGGATTCCTAGCGAAATCCTTCCTTGACGATGGAATCCTTGTAGGTAGGGAGGATACTTAGTGCGTTTCACATTCAACTTGGTTAGTGCATTTTCTCTTATTGATCGACACATTCTCTCTCCGGAGAGGTTGATAGATCACGTGGGGTTGATATCACGAGCTTTGGTGAATCAAAATTGGTTAGTGCATCTTCTCTTATTGATTGATACATTCTCTCCCTGGAGAGGTTGATAGATCATGTGGAGTTGATATTACAGACCTTGGTGGAACAAAACTTTGTCTTAGCATGTCGGATTAATCTGCTTGCTTTGTTTGGGTTAAAAGTGAAAAGGTGTCAAAAACCTTGGATCTGGAGCCAAGTCCCCTTATGGTATAAATCTGTGAGTCACCTTTAGAGAGGGTTAACCGTAGCAGACAATCCCTTCACAGGGAAAATTGTGTTGATGAAACCTCAAGCGGTAATAGCCATTTTCACCATGGTAGTGACAGCCGCTATATAAATGTCCTTGTGGAAGAAATCTCCACGGGTATAGTTCATTGTTGGGTTGTCAGATCTCCCTAGCAGCTCTTGAAGATTAAGTTCTCAGACTATGTCAAAACCTTGGTGCGCCGGGATTGGAGTTCACCCCTTTGAATCATAAAAGTTGCAGAGTCAAACCATTACTAAAAACCCTAGAGAGGCCAATTTTTCACTTTCAGGTATATGTGTGTTATTGCAAAACTTTTTAGAACATACACAATTAGTACTCTTAAGGATTAGCATAATTTGGTCACTTGATTGTTCATGCGCAAGGTTGCTTTTGCCCTTGTTCATTATTTTCAGATGTGCTTGGAATCACTTACTTACTGTTCTACGTGCTTGTTTATCTACTTGGCTATTAAAAATGATCAAATCTAGTATAACCTTCAAAATCTGGACAGTACAATTTGCAAACAATCCAAAACTGAAGACCTTAAATTTTGCAAAAATTGACGTAAAATCTTTTCTGGAGTCAAACATCATTTCAGGAAGTCAAAAGTCGTACAAGTTTTGTCAAGTGTCGTTTCAGTATTGCCCATCTGTCATATGATTGAGAACCCAATGTCGTACGAGTTTTCAAACCAGCAAATTCAAGAAAGTCAAAACCCTGTTAGCAACTGTCGTACGAGTTTTGCCAACTATCATTTCATTGCTACCCAACTGTCGTACGAGTTTAGCAACTATCGTTTCATAGACTACCCAGTGTCGTACGAGTTTGCAGAGTGTCATTTAGAAAAATTTGAGAGAGTTGTCAGAAATTGTCAAATTGCAAGATATCCAATGTTTCCAGTCTAGTTCCAGAATCTGTCAAAAATATCATTGTGTCAAGAACAAATCAGTAGCTATTGAAAATCAGTACACATGTCTCAAAGAATCAGTACACATGAGGAAGAAATTCTAATCGCCGCTATGATGAAGCAGCTGCAAGCTATGCAAGTCCAGCTTGACAAACTTGAGAAAGAAAAGGAACCTCTATACTCTTTTTCATTTGATAAAGACTTGTACATGTCACCATGCCCCCGGAAAAAATTTGAGCAATATGATACCTCTTCCACAGAGAGTGACACATCTAGCTTTGGAGACTATGATGACTATGATGACAGACAATGTAATGATACCTATGACACCTCTGTTCCTAAGAGTCCTCCTCGTTATTCATTCCTACTTACTACAAATGGGCCATCACATTGGATAGATCGTGATGGTGATCCATATGATTCTAATTTTGAAAGAGATTTTGATGGCTTTTGTGGACAATACCTTGATGATGATCCATCTACTACTGCTGAGGACTATAAAATACATCATGCTATCTTGAAACGTCAATACTATAAAGATCTCTCCTCTAAGAACTCTCAGGCTGAAAATAAATATTACACTCTCAAGAAAGATCATGTTAATGTTGGACCTTTCTCTTGTGATGGTTCCCTTCCATCCCCTACTTCCTCCAATACTCATACATTTCCTAAAGCTTCTGAGTCTTTCAAATCTTTCACAGAACCTTCATTCGACACAAGCCCTGATAACTTTCATGTGGCTCCCTATAGTTATCCTCTAGGGCTATCTCTTAAAGAAACTCAAGCTAAACTTCACTTGGCTACCAATACTTTCAATAATGCTAAACCTAAAGAGCCTAAGCCTTCATATGCTATAATTCCTACTGCAGCTAGTACTCCACCATCTCTTCCAAAGTCATCCATACAATCCCAACATGCTTCCTTGTCCTTAGAAGTGGCTCCATGTCAAGAGGACTCTAAAAATGATGAAGAAAAGAACATAAAGAAAGATCAAGATCAAGAACCCTCCATGTCATCCACTCATTTTCACGATGTCTCTTATCCACCTCAGGGTTCTTTTGATCCTGTACCCCCTTTTTCATGCATTCCACCATGTCTTAAGTCTTCGCCTAAGCAAGATCAAGCTACTACTTACACTGTTGAGCTTATTGACAATCAAAATAACCTTACTACGCTTGCACTTTCCAAAGATGATACTTCCATTAAGGTTGGTAAAAATGGTGTTCCTTCCAATGTTAAGCCTATTGAAAAACAAGAGAAAAATTATGCGCTTATGCTAGCCGAAGATCCTTGTCAAGATCAAAGTCTTTCATCTTCTTGTTCTACCACTCCATGTTCACTTCCACTTTCTACTCTTCCTAAGTCTTTGCAAGCTTTGAACAATCCTATCAAAGAAGGTGCTCATATTCAAGATGTCCATGATTCTATTGAAAATTCTAATGCTCACTCTAAAGATGTTGATATCCTTGGTTGTCATATAGATGCTGATGAACTTATTGATTATCCTTTTGCATCTTCCACTTCCATCCTTGGACCTCTTCCACCACTACTAAGGGCTTCATGCCTTCCTTCCATCTTGGGTCCTGATGTCCCTTCACTTTCCCCTCCTAACTCTCCTGATTCGCCATCCGTCTTGGGTACTTACATACCTCCATCTCCCATCTTTCCTCAAGATCAACATAGATGCATACCCTTGAATCCTTTTCATCCACCCACCCATCTAAACCAGTCATATCCTCCCTCTTCCAAAAATCCCAAGTCTTTTGGAAGTAATTT
Organism: Chamaecyparis obtusa; assembly: GCA_027943335.1. Classification (NCBI taxonomy): domain Eukaryota; kingdom Viridiplantae; phylum Streptophyta; class Pinopsida; order Cupressales; family Cupressaceae; genus Chamaecyparis; species Chamaecyparis obtusa. Next base: position 358,299 of record BSBK01001589.1, read on the forward strand.
GAATGTTCAATACAAGAAAAAGAAGCAATGCAAGAATCCATCAAAAAAAGAAGATCACCATGTCTCCTCTAATCGACACGGAGGCATAAAGTCAAAAGAGATATCTAAGAAAAAAACTACAAGACAAGTATGGGTTCCAAAATCTATCATTGAAGATATTATCTCTAAATCATCAAAAGGAAATAAAAAGCCTATGACTATATGGATTCCAAAGTCTCTCTTGAAAGAGTCTGGTGTTGAACAAAAAGTGAAATTGACATTCAAGCTTCCAAAGGCTTCCACTACATCTCCTTCCAAAAATATTCTTCCATTTCATGTGCCTAAACCACAACCTCTGCTATCCATTCACCATATTCCTTCATGTATTCCTTCATTCACGATTCCTCCATTCTCTCACCACCCTTCAAGGTATGTGTTGATGTTGAACTTGCCTTCCTTTCCATCTACCCTTTCACAATCCTTCCATGCATTATCCTTCTACCTCCTATCCTTTTTCCTCACTTGCCGATTCCTCCTATCTTCCAACCTCACTCGCTTTACATAAAACCTTATCCTCCATTTTTCTCTTTCATCTCCCTTTCCCTATCAACATCTTTGAGCATGTCATTTTGAATCTTTGGTATATCATGGTTTATATTTTCAAGGAGCATTATCTAAAAAGCTTGCCTTCTTCCAAAAAAAAAATGAAAAAAAAAATAAATTAAAAATGTGCCTTGGTGAAAACCTGGAAACAGGTGCCTTGGTAGCAAAAGTAAAGAGAAATAAATTCATCCTATGGCAAAAACCACTCCCTTGTGGCACCTTGGATAAGTACCATGATGAAAACCTGGCAATCAGGCATTATGCGTAGTTCTTCTACATATTTCATCCATTCCGTCTTCTCTCTTTGATCTTGACAATGTTGATCTATACACAAACATTTGACTATTTTGTGAGCTATCTTATGATGATCTTACTTTCATTCCTTCCATGTTTAGCCTTCATATTCATCTTCCTCCATTCATTTTCACCTATCGCTATCCTTTTCCCCTTTGGTCTTGATCTAATAAAAAAAAGAAAAGAGAGTAAAACATAGTGCTATGAAGCCTCTTGACATGTCTACTCTTTTGGATTGCATCCTTTCCTGCTCTTGCATCACGCTTTTGTGACTTATCCTATGCTAGCCTTTCATTACTTGTCTAAATGTGCTTTACATGAAAATTTTTCCCTAGCTTGGGTATTCTTGAGGAGTTTTCCCTTGAGGATTTCTTCCCTTCATTATCCTTTATTCTCTTGTCTTCCATCTCTTCCACTAGCTTGCCAATTCCTCTTGTTCTCCACCTTGCTAGACATTGGGACTACACGATATGATCTTTCTTGGGAGTTTGCAATAGAAAAATATGCTATCAAGTATACCCAATATCAGAACCAGTATCAGAACAATTATCAGAATCATTATCAGAATCAGTATTAGAACCAGTATTAGAACAATTATCATAATCAGTATCAGAATTAGTATCAGAACTAGTATCAGAACAATTATCAGAATCAGTATCAGAACCAGTATTAGCACAAGTATCAAAAAAAGCATCTCATGATTAATCCAGCTCTATGGGCCTACAGAACAAGTATCAGAAAACCTACAGGGGCTACACCTTTTTCTTTAGTTTATGGGTCTGAAGCAATACTACCTATTGAGGTCAAAATTCCATCACTAAGAATTAGAATGCATGGTCTCGTAACTGATGATGACTATAGAGCGTCTAGGTTACAAGAACTGGAACTACTAGATGAGCGCAGAAAAGTAGCATATGATCATCTTAGAGTATATCAGAAGAGAATATCTAGAGGCTACAACAAGACAGTCAGACACAAAAAAATTTAGGTTGGTGATCTAGTCTTGAGAGAAAATCCTAAAAATCAATCCCATCGAGAATGCAAGGGAAAGTTTGAACCCAATTGGCTGGGTCCCTTTGTAATCATTTCTACTTTTGGCTCTGGTGCCTATCAACTCTCAATGATTGAAGGAGAACAGCTCCGAGAACCAATCAACATTCTCCATCTAAAAAAATTCTACGCTTAAAGCATTCAATCTATGGTAAAATGTCCTGAAAAAATTTTAAAAATTGGAAAATGTCTTGAAAAAATGAACATCTTGGTGAAAACCTAGCAATAGGCACCTTGATGATTCACAAAAAAATAAAAAATATCAAAAATTCACAAAAAAAATCAAAAAATATCAAAAGTACAAAAAAATTTGAAAAAATGAAAAATACAAAAAAAAAGAAAAAAAAAGTGCCTTGGTGAAAACCTAGAAACAGGCGCCTTGGTAGCAAAAATAGAATCTTTGCCAAGATGGTGAAAACCTAGCAAATGGGTGCCACTTGTTCCAAAATGCTCCATCTATCAGCACAATCTTGGTCTTTCCCAGCTTTCAGTAATGCTTTAGTTTGTACATATCTCTCGGTTTGTTTCTGCATTTCCAATTTTCAATAAGTCGATTTATACACCAATCAGCTTGCGCTTCTGTATCCTATCAATGTTCAAAATTGGGGGCAATCAATGTCATATCCTATGGCCTCCAATGTATCTTAGACGTAACCTATCCAGTCAGAGTCCTTTGAAGCTTCAAGTTGATTCAGTCTGTCTGTCTCGTCTCCAGAAAGGATTTTGCATCTACAACAACGCAATCAAACATCAAAACTCAACTGAAAACATTCTATACTTTTAAAATGCTTTTATCTCCTTGTATGCTTACTGATTCGCATTGAGATTTTTTCATATTGTGTCCCTTCGAGCTCTTCGATGATGTCCTTTATAGGATTTAGAGAGTGATGACTGGGGGCATAATCTTTTCTTTGTCTTCTGCTTGTATGTGAAAATCTAACAACTTTGGAAATTCCAAATTGAAATGGTGTCTGACTATAAGAGACTCTATCTCAAATTGGATGGCCATGCGTACCTCGACCATTGATACCTAGAAAATTCAAGGAAGTTTGATCTAACTATTATTTTTTTGAAGTAAATTCTTTCTCCTACTGTGAAACGCGATCTTGCCTAAGGAGGTGAACGATAAAGGGTCACCACGGGTAATTCACATTGGATTTAGAATGATCTCTTGACTATTTGATGTGTTTTCCATGCAAGGCGTACTCAGGTCCTCACGACATTTATGTTTTGATGCTTGTACAAATTGCTATATCAAAATGGACATGATATTCAGGTCATCCTGGCGTTTGTGCCTTAGTGCTTATATCTGATCCAACATTCTGAAAACAAATCAATATTCATATGTCCATGGTTGTATAACCAGTGGGTGTTGTATTGATTCTTCCAAAAACAAATCAATATTCATATGTCCATGGTTGTATAACCAGTGGGTGTTGTATTGATTCTTGCACATACAAATCGATATTCATATATCTATGGTTTCATGGCTAGTGGGCATTGTATTGATTTATCCAGTTACCTAAAAGTTCAATGATGATAACAAATTGACACATGATTAGTGAGTAGGTCCTAGGTCTTAGGTTGCATTTCATTTTGCATGTCTCTTTGCATTTTTCATCTTTGCATGATCTCACAATGGCTAAATAAACTTCGAAGCTTAAATGATTCTCCACTTGTCTCTTCAAATCTAACAAGAGCTGAATCTCACACAGAGGTTCCTCCAACGAAACAGCAAGTAGAATCCTTTCTTTTCGGGATCAAAATCAAAATCTGAGATCATTCATATTGTCAACTACTTGCATAATCGACCTTCAATCATCACAAAAATCCAGAATTCAACTTAATTGATTATCTTTCATCAAACTATCAAAATTTCAACTTGGTCAACCATGGTCAACTCATGGTCAAACCTAGTCAAATTTGGTCTCCAAGACCTCCAAACGATGCAGAATGCATTCTTAGACGTGTTTAACCACTTCTCAAATCAATTAACATGCTTCTAAACTCTCAACGCTGACTTTTCTTGTCAAATTTCAATTTTAATCCCGAAGGGGGCATGGTATTGCACATCATTCAAAGTCTGTAAATCAAATTCTATCAATATCTTTCATTAGTGATCAAGACAAACAATCACATCTAGTTACTGATTCATCAAAAGTCCTCATCGCTCGGGGCAAATCTATCATCACTTGGGGCATATCAGATTCATCAAGATCCATATCAATTTGGTATTCTCCTAATCTTATAAACTATATCAGTTTTTTGCAACCATCAGATCATAGTGTTCTTTCCTTGGTTCTTTGGCAACTAAAGGGTTCGGATGTGATACCTGCTAGTTCTACTAAGACAATCGAGTCTAGAACGGGTCACTCACTTCTTATCAATCCTAAGGTTTGGAATCAGACGTTTTGAAACTTTTTCACAATCATAGGTTCATTTCCTGCTACAGTGAACATTATCTTTGGTCATTCAAGACCTATTATCTCCATATCAATTCAATATCAATCAGCTTCTATCTCATATCAATTATCAATTTCAAACATCAGTTTCATATCTCTATCAAACATAAACTTTCTTTGAACCACTGCGCTTCACACAGTAATTCAAAGAGGGGCAAAATGTAATACCCCAAAAATGGGCTATAAGCTCATTAATCTCCTACATCTTCAATTCGAATGAAATCAACATCAAAGTCCTAATCTAAGGCACATCTAAACATCATCGAATCATAATTGATTATCTTAAATTCTGCATCGGGGAATATTCCTAGTAATATTCCTAATCATCATAATTATCTTTAATTTTATAATTATTTGGCAATAAATCACATTTATCCTAAAGTTTGATTAATTGAATATTTTCATATTTAATTAATTAGATTTAATATTTGTCACTTAATTGTGTAATTAAATTTAATTCTATCTATTATTAATTATATTATTTAAATTTTGACAATAAATCCAATATCATATGAATAATTGATTAAATTCTTATTTAATTAATTAAAGCAAGTTGTCATTATTTAATAATATAGTTTTTAATAAAAGTTTGATTAAATAATTGATTAACCCATAAATTAATTGTTTTATTTTTAAAAAGCAGTTAAGTTGAGCATAAATCACTTGATTATTAAATTAATTCATAAATAAAATATGCACAATCATAAAAGCAGACAACTATCAATTATCAATTAAAGCTAAACTCTATTTTGAGTTAAAACTTAGCTTTTGCATGTTTTTGTGAGTTAATTATCCTTTATTTAAAAATAACTCAAAAATCAACCTGAGTTATTTGAGTGATTTATGGCTTTTTCTCATGCACCTCCAAAGCCTGGATTTCTATAAAAACAAGGCTCAGCTCTTCATAATTCATCTCTCAATCATCTCTCAAATTTGCATCCACAAAATCTCATATTTTGCACAATCACGCTGGAGAATTGGAATTGGGAGAATCAAAGCTCTTGCGAATCAACATCTTTGTGAGATCAATCTTTTTTTTTGCATATCATTCTTAGATAGTTTCATATCAAGTTTTTCATATAGATTAGTTTCATATCAGTTTTTCATTCTTATTGCATAGAAAATTCAAAAAAATAGATTAATTGCATTCATATTTCATATCTAGATCAATTGCATTCAAATCCTTCATTTAGGTGTCACTAGGTCACTGATCTCGATTACAATCTGAGAACATTAATCTCGCACCTATTAGAAGGCAGTAAATCACTTGGTTAGATAGTTTTCAATTTTGCACGATTTTGATTATCACTAACCCCTAATATATTACTGAGTGTTGTGTCTACAAATCAGGTACAATTTTCACACACACAGTAGTAAGTGTTACATCTTAAAAGAATCTAGAAAAGGAAAATTTGATGTGAAAAGTGATGAAGGAATATTCTTGGGATATTCTTGCAAGAGTAAGGCATATAGATTTTTGAATTTGTCTACTCACAAAATCATAGAAAGTGCACATGTGAAAGTTGATGAGTTTGCAGAAAAGACTGAAGAAGAAAGAAAAAAGGAACCAGAGGATTATAGGAGATTTGTTTACATTGAACCTGATACATTACCAGACACATCTGTCAATAAGGAGACTGCATCTACCGAGCCCAGTACAGTAACCGAGTCATGGGAACAAGATCAAACTGAGTCACGAGAAGAATTTCAAACTGAGTCACAAGAAGAAGTTCAAACTGAGTAACAAGGACCCGAGTCTCAGTCTGAAGCTACCGAGCCAATATCTACCGAGCCTGAGCAACTAGAACCTGAAGATGAAATTCAAGAAGATGACAATGTAACTCATTCAAGAGGCAAGGAACCTATATTGGCCAAATATGTCAGGAGGCATCATACACCAGATCAGATTATTAGAAATAAATCAAAAGGTACTATGACAAGAAGTAAACTAAAAGGTACATGTTTACTTGCTGATTTTGAACCTAGAAATGTCAAAGATGCATTGGAAAATAAAAATTGGATTGAGGCTATGAATGAAGAAATAAAACAAATAGAGAAGAACAAAATATGGACTCTTGTACCTAGGCCTAAAGACAAAAATGTAATTGGAACAAAATGGGTATTCAGGAATAAGTTGAATGAAGATGGTCAAGTATCAAGAAAAAAGTTAGATTGGTGTGTAAAGGATATTCTCAAGAAGAGGGCATAGATTATGGTAAGACTTTTGCTCCTGTTGCAAGATTAGAAGGTGTAAGAACTCTACTTGCATATGCAGCACATAAAGGATTTAAGGTATATCATACAGATGTAAAATCTACATTTCTCAATGGTATTCTTGATGAAGAAGTCTACATTGAGCAACCTGAAGGTTTTGTTGATCCAAACAAAAAGAATATGGTCTGCAAGTTACACAAAGCATTGTATGGTCTGAAACAAGCCCCTAGAGCATGGTATGAAAGATTACATAACTATCTTATTCAGATTGGTTTCAAAAGAGCTAATGATAACAGTAGTTTGTACATCAAGGAAGGACCATATAACATAATTGTTTTGGCAGAAATATTTGTGGATGATACTGTGTTTACAGGTAATGATTATCAGTGCAAAATTTTTTTAGAGAAAATGAACAAAGAATTTGAAATGTCTATGTTTGGTCAAATAAAGTTCTTTGTTGGTCTTCAAATTCAGCAGAGCAAGAATGGTATCTACATTACTTAGTCTAAATACATCAAGGAAATACTTAAGAAGTTTGGTATGGAAGATACAAAACTAGTTGGTACCCCCATCTGTACTAGACTGAAGCTTACCAAAGATGATGATTCAAAAGAAGTAGATCAGACCTTATATAGATCAATGATTGGAAAATTACAGTATGTAGTTCATACAAGGCCTGATATTGCCTTAGTAGTTGGTAGAGTAGCAAGATTCTCAGCAAAACCTAGAGAAAATCATATGATGGCAATCAAAATAATCTTGAGATACTTGAAAGGAACTAAAGATTATGGCTTGTGGTATAAATTTGGAGGCAATCTGGACTTAAAAGTGTTTACTGATGCTGATTGGGCAGGAAACATTGATGATAGAAAGAGTACAAGTGGTGGAGCATTCTTTCTTGGCAAGAGGTTGGTATCTTGGACCAGTAAAAAGAAAAATTGCACATCCCAATCCACAATAGAAGCAAAATATGTTGCTGCAGCAGTAAACTACTCTAATATTGTTTAGTTTAAATAGTTATTAGAAGGCATGAAGGTTGAGATCAAAGAACCAGTTGTTATATTTTGTGATAATACAAATGCAATAAATATTTCAAAGAATCTAGTAATGCATTCCAAAACCAAGCACATTGCTATAAAATATCACTTTATCAGAGAATTGGTGTAGGACAAGGAAATCAAATTGGAATATATTCATAAAAAAGAATATATTGCAGATATATTCAGCAAGCCACTACCTAAGGATGCATTCTTGTATCTAAGAGGTAAGTTAGGGGTCATTCCCCTATCCGAGGCTCACTAAATAAAGTTTTAGTGATGCATCAACCAGAGCATATTGAAGATCAGTCAATTGATGCAGCTTAGTCAAGGAATCATTGCATATGAATCAGTACTCAAGGTACATTTCTATTCACCTAGTATGTGTTGTCTTTGGCATGTGTTGTCAAAGAGGGAGATTTGTTGTCATAATTCAAGAAATTTCTTAAGGTTTCTAAGAGGGAGAGTTTTCTTGGAGAGTTTGAGAAGTTAAGTAGGAGAGTTTTCAGTCAGAAAGAGAAGTTTGCTAACAGAGGGAGTTCTCATAGATGAGAATCAGAATGAAGCTAAGGATATGTTCCTTACTCTATGTTTTCTATAAAATTTCATTATTCTATGACATGTTGTGTTGCCATCAATGCCAAAGAGGGAGATTGTTGGATACAATTGTCTGAAGGAGATTGTTGGATTAATTGTGTTGTCTTTGATGTCACACAAATGTCATATCAATTATCATGCTCAGTTGGTCAGTAAAGTAGTTCCTAGTGTTTACCAAGCTCATTCGGTCAGCAAAGCAATTCCCAGTGTTTGCCAAGCTCAATCAGTCAGTAAAGTAGTTCTTAGTGTCTACCGAGCTCAGTCAGTCAGCAAGGTGGTTTTCTATGATTACCGAGATCTCTTGGTCACCAAAAAAATTCTTTTCAGATTAGTGTTTACTAAGAAAGGTCGGCCTAGTAAAGAATTTTGTTAATTTGAGGAATAAAGTTTGTTTATTCAAGCCGACTGTTGTAATGAGTGTTAATGTTTATAATGATTATTAGTGCTGACTTGACAATCTGAATGGTATATATATATAGAAGGTCAAGTGGTGAATTAAAAAGAAGAAGAAAAGAGAATAATATGAAAATCATTTTGAAGGAAGGTGTGTGCGAATTTTTGAAGGATGATTAGATATCCTTGAGGAGCAGCAAAAATATATTTGATTAGGAAGGATTTAGTGAAGCAGAATAGAGATCTGTAATCAGCAATTCAGTTGCATCTTATTCAGGTCACTTCATTGTTACTTTCTTACCATTGTAGCAGTGATTTCAACATCTCTTAACAGAGTTGGTTTAATAACCATTTTGTAAATCCTCTAACAAGGTGACAGTTCTATTGAATTGTTTCAAAGACCTCTTACAAGGCCACTCCTAACAGGGTGATTAAATCCTCTAACAAGGTCACACCTAACAGTGTGTTTTGTAACCTTTAACCGGGTTGTCTCCTAACAGGGCTCACTTCAGAAGAGTGAAAAATAGTAACTAGTTACATTGGTGGTTTTTCCCATATTGGGTTTCCACATTAAATCTGGTGTCTCTTGTGTTCATGTTATTTTCTTTATGCATGCATGTTAATCACTGATGAATACTTAAGAACAGTTATAATTAATACTCACTACAATAACCGAGTTTCAGCATTTCTCTGTATGTTTACCAAGTGACAGCAATAAATGAATTATTAAGACATCTAAGGGATCTGTGGTAATATTTTTGTGGTTAACTGATTCACCCCCCCTCTCAGTTACTCCATCTATATTTCCTACAAGACATATGTGTATGAGGCCTATTAAGAAACTGGTAAAGAAAATTAAATTTCACTATGTTAATGTTGTCCAAAAATCAAAAAATTTATATGGTTAGAAAGATGAGAAGATGTGTAAGATTATTATGGTAATTTCATAGATACCCACTTGACCATTTGTAAACATGATGATGATGAAGTCAAGAATTCATGTTGGAAGATGAAAAAATGTGTAAAGGGACAAAAATGGAGGGAAAATGGGCTTTCAAGCCTTAGTGTCATTTACTAACCCTTTTTCCAAGCCTAAAACACGTACGGGTTTTTGTGTCCATCATAACCCGCTCAGGTTTTGAAAAGCAAAAATTACATTTCAAATTTTTTAAAACCTGTACATGTTTTGGAGATGTAAAGACATGCAATTTATGTTTTACAAAACAAATATGGGTTATGAATACATCACAAAACATGCTCCTAAATTAAGAATACACTAAATTTATGTATATGATATATGTCTATGTTTGTATATATGCATATCTATAGTTTTACATACATATATTTATATAGATATATGCATATATCTCTCTCTCTCTCTCTCTCTCTCCTTATCCTATTATCTATCATTTCCTATACCCTTCTCTCTCTCTCTCATGGTTGAGGATTTTTTTTCCGAATCTAACATCAAAATAATTAAAAAAATACTTAAATCAATTCAACAAATCCTACTCAATCAAAATTGAAACAAAAACAATTTAAAAAAAATTATTGCCTATTCGACAGCGTGACATGGCTATAAAATGATCAATATGGAAACAAAATCCAATAATGATAAGAACCCACTTGAGTTTTGGTGTTTTATCTTCCTCCTCTCTCCTTCAAACTCGGTGTTGGCGTTAAGAAAAATAATAAAACATGGGTTTTTATAAAAAAAATTATGACGATCAAAATGCATGTACATTTTTTGTAAAGCATTTTTGGCTTTACAAAATGCGTATGCATTTTGTAGAGTATTTTTTACTTTACAAAATGCGTACATGTTTTGAAGAACTTAAGTTTTTATTTTTATTTTTTGTGGCTTGGCAAAGGCTCGGGTTTGCCAAGCCTACTCTTTCCTAGGTTCCTTTAGAACCCCTATTATGACATAAAACTCTTTAAGAACCCTTAGGATCCTTAGGACCCAGAATAGGACCCGTTAAGACCTAATAGGACCGCTTAATACTTAATAAGACTGGACATAAGATCTAATAGGGCTAATATGACCTATTAAAATCAATTAATACATCATAAGACCCTTAATACCTAATAAGTCCACTTACTTGATGTAATAGGACCTATTTTAATACCAATTATTACATTCAAGGACCCTTTAGGACTATTAGTACACTCTAGTATTGTAAATTTAAGTATAATTTTATATATTTAGATATTCATTTCCATTGTACACATAGTTATAACATGTAATCAAGTACTTAATTGTTAACACTTAGCTTTCACCTGTTATGTATCTAGATGCCACTCAGGATGCACCTCGCACTCCTGATATAGCAACCATTTTCCATACTGCTGACATAAAGATGGCTTGCTTAGAGAGTCCATCTGTATATCTTCAACATATGGCATATATAGAGATACTTGTATCAGTGTACTAACTAGTTTGGAGGAGATGACTACTAGATTGAGATCCCACTCTTCCTTCATGCCTCAGGTAGTTGATACTATTTTTTGAGATTTGAGAGCCGAGGTCTTGGGTGATGTTTCCTTGGAAATGGTTCAGAATCGTGTCCCTAAGGAAATCATTAAATGAGAGGTTTTCCCATTTTATGAGGGGAAGCCCAAGGTGAGGTAATATCAGGTCACATAGTATGCAATTCCTCAGATCGCATGCATGATATACACTCATTTTCTTGTAGCACATGGTCATTATCCTAATAATGACAAGATTCCTTTATATTTTGCACAATAGTTGTACGCTGAATTCTATTTAGGACTCATGGTGAACTATTTAGATCTTCCTGAATATTATGGTTAGGGGTACGGTAGGGTTGCAGACCATGATTAGTATCATAGGGCTGATTGAGTTGTACATCCTCATAGACAGCTGGTTTGGAAAAGGACTCTAGTAGTGGCACTGGTGGTGGCTGCTACTGTAGATAGAGTGGTCATTGCTTCTTAGAGGGGAGTAGTGGACAGGATATGGAAGATTTCTTCTGCAACCACCTTCATCACTTCATATAGAGTGGGAAAATATATTTTAACTAGATGGAGTTGAGCCAGATTGTCTTCCAAGGCTTCATCTAGTACTATTGTAGATGTCATTGATGAGACATAGAGATGTAGGTCTTCGTACACCTAAAGATATACGAGCACTTTCAAGTCATCAAATTCATTTAGATGTGGCACTTTACTTTTTGGAGGATCCCCTATAGTCATATTCTTATATTGCTGACATGCAAAGGAACCTAGTACATTCAATCAGGGATGTCATTTGACTTGCATGGAGTCTTGTAGTTCCACCAACACAAAACACACCATCTAGTAATTTATGGATTTTTTATTGCATCTTGGTGGTTCAGACTCTACATCCCTCCCCTCCTAGCTAGCGCCACCCCTACACTCTTCATTACTAGAGAGGTTGAAGACTGAAGGTGGTGTGGGTGATGCAATATATGTTGATGATATGATGTTACAATGTGCTAATGATCCTCTTGCTCTTGAGACCCACGTATATAAAGTTTTCTTTTCTCCTTTCTAGGAGTTTTAGTGAATAATTAATTGTAGATGTGTGTATTGATGTTTGTTCAATGTATAATATTTTGCAGGCATAATTAACAAACCACATTACCTCTAGTGTGGGATCAAATCATCTTCATATGAGAGATTCAATAGATGTGACACCTACTAGTGGTCAGGTAAGTTTTAGATATATGTAGGTTTAAGCATGTATATGTACACTTGTACACATGTATTTATATATTTCAAGTACTTTACATAATATATACTATCCACATGTATATTACCAACTGTTATTCTAAATTTGTAGGGGTCAATTGCTACTTTATAGCTAGAGGATGCTCACGACACTTGGTTAGAGCATATTACCTCTAGTGTGGGCTTAGAGCATCTTCATAGGAGAGATTCAACATATGTGACACCTACTAGTGGTCAAGTAAGTTTTAAAAATATGTAAGTTTAAACATGCATTTGTAATATTTTAAGTATTTTATAAAATTATTATATATGTATGCATTAATATTCATAGGGATCAATTGCTATCTCACAGCCAAAGGATGATCATGGTAGTCGGTCAAAGGGTCACTCTGTTCACATGCACCTAGATGACTCCCTAGTTTAGGAGATGTTGCACAGATCTTTGATTTGAAACTCATTATATATGTCATTATTATATGTTTGATATTTTCAATTTATGATTTGAGACATATTTATATGCTATCCAGACCTCTAGACATAGATGATTTATGATTTGACATTATATAGATTTATGATGGTTTCATTTGATTAGATGATAATATGATTTGGTTAGATGGTTTCATTTGATGAGATTATATAGTTTCATTTGATTATCTATGATATGATTAGATGATAATATGATTTGATTAGATGGTTTCATTTGATTAGATGATATGATTTGATTAGATGATTTCATTTGATTAGATGATGTGATTTGATTATATGATTTGATTAGATGGTTTTATTTGATTAGATGATACATATTTGATTTGATGGTTTCATTTGATTAGATTTTATTAGATGGATGTAGAATTAATATCATAAAAAATAACAAGTTAATACATGTAACTAATTGACTAACTATTCTAACTCATTCTAGAACTAAGACATGTCATAAGCAATCTAACTAATTTCATCATTTTTTAGTGTTCAAACTAATGTGTTAAGGGGATATTTAACTAATAATCAATCTTAAGGGGAGGTATTAAGGGGATCTATAATTAATATCATAAAAAATAACTAGTTAATTCATGTAACTAATGGACAATAACTATTCAAACTCATTCTAGAACTAACACATGTCATAAGTAATATAACTAATTTCATCATTTTTTAGTATTCAAACTAAAGTCTTAAGAGGATCTTTAACTAATAAGCAATCTTGAGGGGAGGTCTTAAGGGGATCTAGAATTAATATCATTAAAACTAACTAGTTAATACATGTAACTAATGGACAATAAGTATCATAAAAATTATTGAATAATCAAAGCATACATAAAATCTTTAACTAATATGCAATCTATAAAAATCATTGAATAATCAAAGTACACATATAAAACCATACATACATACATACATACATACATACATACATACATACATACATATATATATATATATATATATATATATATATATATATATATATATATATATATATATATATATATATATATATATATATATATATATATATATATATATATATATATATATCTATATCTCATTTATTCATATAGATGGTTCAATGGTTTTAATATATATAATTTTATGTATTCTTATATATATATATATATATATATATATATATATATATATATATATATATATATATATATATATATATATATATATATATATATATACTTGCCCTTACACTTAAATGGTATTATTAATATAGACCTATATGTCAATTTTTAATAATACTCACTTATTCGTATAGATATTTTTACTCATTTATTTGTATATATATTTTTACCATTGAACCATCAAATAGGTCCATCATATATCAACAAATTATAGTCCATCATATGTTTAAATATATAAACAAAGTGTAGTCAATTTAATCCAGAGATGTCAAGTAGGTCCTAACACATGAAATAGGTTCAAACCTATGGGGAACAACATTCCATCACTTTCTTCAGGTTCAAGTAACCTCATCCTCTCTACAGTACAATGTAGTAAATAATAACCAACTCCTACATTTCCATGCTCAGCAATCACTGCAAAGACATCTCCTACACAATAAATTTATATATAGATGTGAGATCTTAAAACTTACTTAGTTAAATCTATAGATCTATCTATTTGTCTATACATGCAGCTCAATGGACCATATAATGTGAAATATATATACTTACCAATTTTGACCAATCTCGAGATATGATCGTAATCAATAGAAATCAAAGGGACATCATCAAATTTTTCATCTTCATCTCTATAAAATGTATCAGTAACAACTAGTGGCACTATATTCTATGCACCTACATATCCACGTTCTTGATTGATGCATTTCTCATAATTGTCAGCAATGCAATGACAACAAAAGCATGAGTAGTCCCTAGTGTTCTATGTCCAATTGTGACAATTCATACTCATAACTAAATGCAAAGATCGCATCTTTTCTAACTTATTGCAACCATGCATAATTTTTCTATCCACACCTAAACAAATGCATATATAATACATTATAAAAATACAATTTGAATAAGGAATACATAAAAAATCTAAACACTTTTAAATAATTTAAAAATGTGTGCATAACTTTTATCTCCCAAAATTTTCTATGTGGCACCGCTTGAGTCAATCCTGATGATGTGTCATTCTCATTTGGTGTGAAATGTATCTTGCACCATTAAACAACATCATGTGTATTTTTTATATATGAACTCCCTTATAATTCATTTAAAAATTTTGTATAGCACGTTTGATGTAAGCTCCAGTACCATCATGTTCACCTTTTTATGTCCACTCTCAAAGAAACTCTAGGCATGTGCTATGTTTTCATTACGATGATATCTATATAGTGCATAAAATGGTCTTGATGATTTGAATTGTGCAGTACATCCATCTAACCAAACATAATTTTTATCAATTTATATACCTCTTTCTTTCAAATTTGCAGAAAACATCTTGAAGCAATGTTCTACATAATGAATGTCATGCTCTTTATCATCACTTATATAAAAATGATATTCCTTCTTTATGACCTATGCTTCAAATGTGCTCTGAATGCCATCCAAATGTAATCGTGCATGTTGATAACACACATTTACCATAATAGTAATTTTCTCTAAAAAATAGTATTCTGATTGAATTGCCTTTTGATGATCAAAGGAATAATTTTTTGCAAAATCAACAACTGATACAATAGTTCCAAGTGGGAAATTATCTCTCAGTGTTTGGAATTTTTGTGCTTGACACTTTGCAAAAAAGGCATGATGAATGTAGGGTTGAATCAATTTTATAAATTTGTCCATAAATACTCCAACATTTATCTCATCTTCAACATATTCTAACCATTTGGATTCTTTCCCAAATTTTGTTTCATTCTTTACATATTTGTAACTCTCGTAATTTACCATCTTTGTTACATCAATATTTTTATTTTTCAAAGGAAAAAGAGACAAATTAGCACATGTTTAACATGTTCCTTTTATGCAATTTATTTATCTAGCTACATCATCTCTCTTGTCACATAAAATGGATGAGATGAACTCACTTCATCTAGTAGGAGGAGCATTTTCAAAAGCATAAGTGTCTTCTACAAACTTTAGAAAAACCTGATAGCGGAGTTCAAATTCAATATGATAACGACAACAACAAGTTCCAAACACTTTGTTTGTCCTGATATAATATGGCTTCAATCTTTCAAACAATGTTTGCTTAATCTTTATATTAGGATTTGAACTACAAAATGACACATACATTTCATGTTGTGTTGTGTCAAACTTTGGATAGAAAGTCATTCAAACTTCCAATCAAAAGTGACTAACTTCTAATCGAAAGTGACAAACTTCCATACTTTCGATCGGAAGTTCCTTTCTCACTTTCGATCAAAAGTAAGGAACTTTCAATCGAAAGTTCCTTACTAGAAACTTTCGATTGAAAGTAAAAAAAGTAGGGTTTACGGCGGGGTTTTTAACCCACTGAAAGTGACTTTCAATGTCACTTTTGGCTGTCACTTTCGGGGGATTCTTGGCTTCCTATTTTTCTACTGTCTGGTTTATCAGGATTTTTTATTTTTCATTTTTCATTATTTAAAGTTTTTATAATATATTTTTAGTATATATGCATGTATATGTGCATATATGCATATACATATGTATATATGCATGTATATATGTATATATCCATGTATATATGGATGTATATGTGTATATATGCATTCATATATATATATATATATATATGACATATACTACATGTCATACATACATGTACATGTTATATATACATGTGTATATATGCATGTACACATATGTGTACATGTATATATGCACCTGTACATGTGTGTGTACATATGTACTGTTGGTGCTCAAAAATGTTGGACCATTTTGAGGCCAACTAATAGGCACAATAAATGCCTCTGCAATTCTGGTTCGATCAAACCAAGGCTGGTAGGCCTAAATCAAATATGTTGTTTAACTGCACAAACATGTACATAAACAAAATAAATTCTTTCCAAAAGGGTTAATGATCTTTGGAGGAAAAAACAACATAATATCCTAATTGTCAGAAATGCTTCAAATCTAAACTAAGGCTAGAATGTAATGCTAAACCTAATTTAAAGCTTTGTAAATAGGATAACATATAAGTATGAAATGTAAATCACAAAAGAATAAAATGACAATTTCAAATGAATGAATAGACCAATGCCTGATACCAAAATGGGAATAGAGTCTAATACATTCAATGCTATGAGTATAACCGAAGATGGTTTTAAGATAACTCGCTTCTGTAAAACTAGACCATCAACCCACAAGATTCTATTGAAACAAAATTTACAACAATTTATACAATAGGTCCTATAGTTTTTAACCCAAATTAAGAGCCCGAAAGGAAATAGTAATAGGTTCTCAGACCATGCTACCATTATTCAAATTGTACAAATTAATCATAAATGAATGCATAAAATAGAAAACATAGTAGGATACCCTAGCTAGAGAGTAATCCGAGAAACCAATTGAATGTAAGAAACTATATTAACAATAAGGTGCAAACACTTATCTGATATTCGTGCATAAGATTTTGGGCATTAAATGAATTCCAATCTGTGAGTTGATAAATTTTTGTCGTGATTGATTGTGTTCTTTTTGCTTACATTTGAGTGAGTATAAGTATAAATTCCAATGGTTCCCTGTGAAAGGACATGCCCTTTCACAGGACCTAATTATACAACTAACCCTAAAAATGTACATAACAAACCATAACAATGGTTGTTTGGGAAAAATCTCCCCTATAACTACATTAATTTTGGTATCCTGTGCATAATAGTTTATCTTTTAGTTTCCTACACACAAAAAAAACACTCAATATTAGTTTATCGTAAACCTAAAAATAAAAATCATAATATATGTAATGTATTAATCTTATATAAAAACTATCTATTATTTATTAATAATTAATTGAAAATAAATATCATAAATAAAAAATTAAAATTAAAATTTAATTATATTTCATCCACATTAATTATCAAAATAGAAGCATTCATATTAATTATTAAATCATGAATGATTTATATAATGAGATGATTTCTAGAGTTAATAAAATGTCATTAGGTTGTAGCATTTTATTTTTATTTTCAAAATAAAATAAGTTCATTTACAAGCATAACAAAATAACGCTACATAAACATATTTTAGAAACATTGGGGCAAGAAGGTTTTACATTTCACCCTAATGAAAGGAAAAATTGCTTTTGCTTAAGATAAAAAACAATCATAATGCAAATTAACATTACAATTACATGAATTGCATTAATAAATTACATGAATTACAATTACTAAAACCTTTTCACCTTATTTAGTAAAAATATTAATGTTAAAAATATATTAGGTGAAAATACCAAATTGTATTTAGGGATATGAAAAAATAGAGTTAATATCAACATATATCAAAAAACCCTAAACATAATGATATTTATCAAATTATACCTTTACTTTATCATATTTTTAACTTTAGGGTTCTTGGGTACTATGAGATGAAACAATAAAATTAGACATAAAGTCAAGTGTTATAAAAACATACAAAATTGTATAAAAGAAACCAATCACTTTTTATGATCCCAATAATTCATTTCTAAATTATTAAAAAATAAATAAAAAATCTAATATTAATACATTTATTTACATGTATGTTTTCAAGGAAAATCATAGAGTAATCGGTAGGGGGTAGAGTCGGGTAGTTAAGTAGGAAAAGGAATGGGTTAAGAGGTCAAGTGTTTAACTCCCTCTCCCCATTCTTTTTCCTAAAATCAGAGAAATAACTAAATACATAGAGAAATTCTTATTTAATTCGAATGTTTAATTAGGGAAGAAATTACTCCCTGTAAGAGGTTGCACCTTATTTCTCACCTGCACATAAAAACAAAGATAAATAAGTATTTTCTCCTACCCCTCTCGAAGAAAACAAATAGACCAACTAGTTAGGGAATAGGAGGGTAGATAGGTAGGAAAAAGGTCTGCTTGAGAGGTCGAGTGTTCAACTCCCTCTCACCGCCTTTTTTGTTCAACCTATTTTATTTTTTATCTTTTAGAATTATTATTTAATCAAAACAAATATGCATTAAATAAATTAGAATAAAACAATTAACAACCTAATAAATAAAAATAGAAAGTGATAAACATATATGCTCTTTTATCATTTTAATTTTTTAATCATAGGGAAATTATATAAAATTAAAATAAAACATCATACTTCCCCGACGTTTCATCCATTTTGAACCTAAGAATTTCAGTGTCAACAGTGGCTCTTATTGGGGACATGCATCCATTCCTGGACACAGTGAGAATCCAGGGTTCTCTGGAGGAAGCAGACCACTCAGAACTTAATGTCAGTGTAATAATAATTTTTCTTTTAAAAAAAAAAAAACATTACTCAAAATCATTAACATTTATCATAATGCTCATTTGAAGACAAATTATTTCAAATACTAAAAAATGCTTCATAATAACATGTTTTCCTATCAAAGTAATTAAAGAAAGTTATATTACCTCAATGTATACTTACCTCTATTACCCTTTTTCAAGGTAGATTATTACCTTTTTTGTCCTTGGCAACCAGTTATCCTCTCTACATTATAATAGCATTCAACAAATGCATAGCCCATATATTGATCTCTTGTGATTTTTGTCAACCATTCATTCTTTGAGTCTTTGCATTCAACAGCTAAATCTATTGCCATAAAAATCTTGCTGGAGAGAAGAAATAATGGCCACTGGACTATATTTAGGCCTCCACTATTACCTAGAATGAGAAGCAATTCCATCTCACAATTAGTTATATAATCTTCTTCACAGAGACTTTTAACAATTTCATTCAGATAGGAGAAAAATTAGAAGCATAGCTCTTATTCACACCTAAAGATGGTTGTGCTACAGCTCTATCATCTTCCAGCCTATTTAATTTTGATGGTAAATGGTTTTTTATGAATGCTTCAGGAAAACTATCAAAGCGCTTGTGAACCATCTCAATTGATCATATCTCTCCTAGTTGATCATGAACAGATAATTAGTATGACCCAAATGTAAAAAAAATTAGCATTGGCATCCTTAACCATTTGTTCAAGGATTGAGGTCAAAAGGCAATTGAATTCATTGATTACAAATTTCTTCACCCAAAATGTCGCTCATTTTTGTGGGTGACATCCTCCTACAACATTGGTGTAGATGGAATATATATGTGAGCACACCAGCGACCCACAATAAACAATGTCATGCCTACCATGTCTACTAGCATGGGTGCATTGACTTGCCCCAAAAACTGCTCAAATGGCATTAATTCTTTCTAGCTTGTTTTATTTCTATTCCAGCATTTTCCTCATAAAGTGATAATTGTAGAAAATTTTGCAAGCTAAAATGTATATGATAACATAATAATATAAAGCAAAATTTACTAAACTAATGATGTATCAAAATAAACTTATAAATAGAGTAAACTAAATAAAAAATAAACTAGCGTACTATAGGGAGAAAGGAATAACTCCCTAAGATAGATGACAACCAGGGATGATTGAATGCTTTCCTCTATCGTACACATGATTTTGATCATGTAATGATATGTACCTTTTGAAAATATCCTTGCTTCCTTCACCATCCCCATTTTTTGTCACATCCATTTTCACCACCTTACTGTAATATTTTTGGTAGATGCATTTTGAAAATATATTATTAAAATATTCCTCATCTCCTATTCCGGGTATTTCAAATTTCCAATTGGCTTTATGCTTATTTGAAAACCCTAGTATTTCATCACAAGATAATTCTTTTGACATATCATAATGTGCATTTTCATTAAAAATATCATCCTGTGAATCACCATCGGCATTATTGACACAATATACGTCACCATTAATTCTCTCAAAAATTTCTTCCTCTCCATAAATTGAAGATGACTCCCCTTTGTTCTCACATTCTAGGTGGTCAACATTTATTTGATATTTGGGAATCATTTCCTCACAATCTTGTGGAAATTGACTATATTGAAGATCTGAGATATTTTCAAAATGGTTTCAAGTAGTATTGTCCCTATTGTATGCATAATAGTGCATGTATTCTTTTAATGTATTATTTTCCTGGGATTTATCATTTACTTCATCAAATGCCACATGCACATGCTTACTATGATGGTTATAGAAAAAACATGGGCCATTCTTCTGCACATACTTTTGATATTCGATATCCAATAAATCTTAAATTTGTTCTGTACTAAGGTGATTTTCTTGCTCACCATCATGGCCATTTATATCTGACTCCATACAAATCTTACCATGTACAGATTTTTCTTCAACTTGATTTGAATCCTCTTGTTCATCTGAATCTAGAATATCATTAGGTTCTTGTGCCCCTTTTATAACTTTATCATTTTCTTTTATTACATCTTCGTTTAAAATTTTAAGAAGAAGCTCTACCTGTTCACTAGTTACTCCTAAACTGTACATTTTGTTTAAAAAACTTGGTCTAATATCAGAAGGTATCTCACTGAAGATATCAGTCATCCTCATAAACAAACTCACCAGCTTTTCATTATCATACCATTCTAAAGTAATGAATGCATTCAAGGGAGACATGCCTAATTCATCCCACTGGTGTTGATTGGCATAGTGATCATTGATGTGCTCTCGATCGTTATCCATGATATACAATGGATTAGAAAAAACTTTAAACCGATCATTGTTGCTTCCTATAATCATTTGTTCATTATTTGGTTCCAATTCGATGAACTTCTTGTTCTTTAGAGATCTTCTCCCTAACATAGGCTTCCCCTAAAACTAAATTTTAGAGTTTCCACCTCACCTTCTATGAGGAATTAATAACTGCTTTGAGTTCCTATATCTCAGTAGAGTCTTTAGAAAACTAACTAGAGATTTTGAAACTGACTTTCACTTATATGTATTCCCCAGTAGAGTCACCAATTTGTTGGTGGACAAAAATATTGGACCGTTTTGAGGCCAACTAACAGGCACAATAAATGCCTCTGCAATTCTGGTTCAATCGAACCAAGGCTGGTAGGCCTAAATCAAATATGTTGTTTCACTACACAAACATGTGCATAAACAACATAAATTCCTTCCAAAGGGGTTAATGATCTTTGGAGGAAAAAACAACCTAATATCCTAATTTTTAGAAATGCTTCAAATCTAAACTAAGGCTAGAATGTAATGCTAAACCTAATTGAATGCTTTGTAAATAGGATAACAAATAAGATATGAAATGTAAATCACAGAAGAATAAAATGACAATTTCAAATTAATGAATAGACCAGTGCCTGATACCAAAATGGGAATAGAGTTTGATACATTCAATGCTATGAGTATAATCAGAGACGGTTTGAAGATAACTTGCTTCTGTAAAATGAGACCATCACCCTACAAGTTTCTATTGAAACAAAATTTACAATAATTTATACAATAGGTCCTATGGTTTTAATCCCAACTTAAGAGCCCAAAAGGAAATAGTAATAGGTTCTCAGATCATGCTACCATTAATCAAATTATACAAATTAATCATAAATGAATGCATAAAATAGAAAACATAGCAAGATACCCTGGCTAGAGAGTAATCTGAGAAACCAATTGAATGTAAGAAACTATATTAACAATAAGGTGCAAACACTTATCTGATATTCGTGCATAAGATTTTGGGCATTAAATGAATTCCAATCTATGAGTTGATAAATTTTTGTCGTGATTGATTGTGTTCTTTTTGCTTACATTTGAGTGAGGATAAGTATAAATTCCAATGGTTCCTTGTGAAAGCACATGCCCTTTCACAGGACCTAATTATACAACTAACCCTAAAAATGTACATAAAAAACCATAACAATGCTTGTTCGGGAAAAATCTCCCCTATAACTACATTAATTTTGGTGTCCCGTGCATAATAGTTTATCTTTTAGTTTCCTACACACACAAAAAACACACAATATTAGTTTATCTTAAACCTAAAAATAAAAATCATAATATATGTAATGTATTAATCTTATATCAAAACTATCTATTATTTATTAATAATTAATTGAAAATAAATAAGTATCATAAATAAAAAATTAAAATTAAAATTTAATTGTATTTCATCCACATTAATTATCAAAATAGAAGCATTCGTATTAATTATTAAATCATGAAGGATTTATATGATGAGATGATTTCTAGAATTAATAAAAGGACATTAGGTTGTAGCATTTTATTTTTATTTTCAAAATAAAATAAGTTCATTTACAAGCATAACCAAATAACGCTACATAAACATATTTTAGAAACATTGGGGTAAGAAGGTTTTACGTTTCACCCTAATGAAAGCAAAAATTGCTTTTGCTTAAAATAAAAAACAATCATAATGCAAATTAACATTACAATTACATGAATTGCATTAATAAATTAATTCATAAAATGAGAAATCAAGTAAAGTGGGTTAAAACTATTTACACCCACTTTGCCCTAAAATTTAAGATGAAGGCATAAAGTAAAAAACTTCTTTTAGGGATTTGCAATTAAAGAGTAAATGGCAAACCCTAAATAGTTATGAAAAGTGAATTTTCATTATACATCACTAAAATTTAATAATAATGCAATAACACTAAAACCTTTTCACCTTATTTAGTAAAAATATTAATGTTAAGAAGATATTAGGTGAAAATACCAAATTGTATTTAGGGATATGAAAAAATAGAGTTAATATCAACATACATCAAAAAACCCTAAACAAAATGAGATTTATCAAATTATACCTTTACTTTATCATATTTTTAACTTTAGGGTTTTAGGGTACTATGAGATGAAACAATAAAATTAGACATAAAGTCAAGTCTTATAAAAACATACAACATTGTATAAAAGAAACCAATCACTTTTGATGATCCCAATAATTCATTTTGTAATTATTAAAACATAAATAAAAAATCTAATATTAATACCTTTATTTACACTTATGTTTTCAAGGAAAATCATACAGTAATCGGTAGGGGGTAGAGTCGGGTGGTTAGTTAGGAAAAGGAATGGGTGAAGGGGTCAAGTGTTCAGCTCCGTCTCCCTATTCTTTTTCCTAAAATAAGAGAAATAACTAAATACATAGAGAAATTCTTATTTAATTTGAAAGTTTAATTAGGGAAGAAATTACTCCCTGTAAGAGGTTGCACCTTATTTTTCACCTGCACATAAAAACAAAGATAAATAAGTATTTTCTCCTGACCCTCTCGAAGAAAACAAATAGACTAACTGGTTAGGGAATAGGAGGGTACATAGGTAGGGAAAAGGTCGGCTTGAGAGGTCGAGTGTTCAACTTCCTCTCGCCGCCTTTTTTGTTCAACATATTTAATTTTTAATTTTTTAGAATTATTATTTAATCAAAATAAATATGCATTAAATAAATTAGAATAAAACAATTAACAACCTAATAAATAAAAATAGAAAGCGATAAACATATATGCTCTTTTATCATTTTAATTTTTTAATCATAGGGAAATTATATAAAATTGAAATAAAACATCATACTTCCCTGACGTTTCATCCATTTTGAACCTGAAAATTTTAGTGTCAATAGTGGCTCTTATTGGGGACATGGGTCCATTCCTAGACATAGCAAGAATCCAGGGTTCTCTGGAGGAAGCAGACCACTCGGAACATAATGTCAATGTAATAATAAATTTTTTAAAATAAAAAAAACATTACTCAAAATCATTATCATTTATCATAAAGCTCATTTGAAGACAAATTATTTCAAATACTAAAAAATGCTTCATAATAACATGTTTTCCTATCAAAGTAATTAAAGAAAGTTATATTACCTCAATGTATACTTACCTCTATTACCCTTTTTCAAGGTAGATTATTACCTTTTTTTGTCTTGGGCAACTAGTTATCCTCTCTACATTATAATAGCATTCAAAAAATGCGTAGCCCATATATTCATCTCTTGTGATTTTCATCAACCATTCATTCTTTGAGTTTTTGCATTCAACAACTAAATCTATTGCCATAAAAATCTTGCTGGAGAGAAGAAATAATAGCCATTGTACTATATTTAAGCCTCCACTATTACGTGGAATGAGAAGCAATTCCATCTCATGATTAGTTATATAATCTTCTTCACAGAGACTTTTAACAATTTCATTCAAATAGGAGAAAACTTAGAAGCATAGCTCTTATTGACACCTGAAGATGGTTGTGTCGCAGCTCTATCATCTTCCAGCCTATTTAATTTTGATGGTAAAAGGTTTTTTATGAATGCTTTAGGAAAACTCTCAAAGTGCTTGTGAACCATCTCAATTGATGGTATCTCTCCCAGTTGATCATGAACAGATAACTGTTAGGACCCAAATGTAAAAAAAATTAGCATTAGCATCCTCAACCATTTGTTCAAGGATTGAGGTCAAAAGGCAATTGAATTCATTGATTACAAATTTCTTCACCCAAAATGTCTCTCATTTTTGTGGGTGATGTCCTCCTGTAGCATTGGTGTAGATGGAATATATATGTGAGCACACCAGCGAACCACAATAAACAATGCCATGCCTACCATGTCTACTAGCATGGGTGCATTGACTTGCCCCAAAAACTACTCAAATGGCATTAATTCTTTCTGGCTTGTTTTATTTCTATTCCAGCATTTTCCTCATAAAGTAATAATAGTAGAAAATTTTGCAAGCTAAAATGTATATGATAATATAATAATATAAAGCAAAATACTAAACTAATGATGTATCAAAATAAACTTATAAATAGAGTAAACTAAATAAAAAATAAACTAGCGTAATACAGGGAGAAAGGAATAACTCCCTGAGATAGATGACAACCAGGGATGATTGAATGCTTTCCTCTATCGTACACATGATTTTGATCATTTAATGATATGTACCTTTTGAAAATATCCTTGCTTACTTCACCATCCCCATTTTTTGTTACATCCCTTTTCACCACCTTACTGTAATATTTCTGGCAGATGCATTTTGAAAATATATTATTAAAATATTCCTCATCTCCTATTCCTGGTATTTCAAATTTCCAATTGGCTTTATGCTTATTTAAAAATTCTAGTATTTCATCACAAGATAATTCTTTTGACATATCATAATGTGCATTTTCATTAAAAATATCATCCTGTGAATCACCATCGACATTATTGACACAATATACGTCACCATTAATTCTCTCAAAAATTTCTTCCTGTGCATAAATTGAAGATGACTCCACTTTGTTCTCACATTCTAGGTGGTCAACATTTATTTGATATTTAGGAATCATTTCCTCACAATCCTATGGAAATTGATAATATTGAAGATCTAAGATATTTTCAAAATGGTTTCGAGACGTATTGTCCCTATTGTATGCATCATAGTGCATGTATTATTTTAATGTATTATTTTCCTGGGATTTATCATTTACTTCAACAAATACCACATGCACATGCTTACAGTGATGGTTATAGAAAAAAGATGGGCCATTCTTCTGCACATGCTTTTGATATTCGATATCCAATAAATCTTAAATTTGTTCTGTACTAAGGTGATTTTCTTCTTCACCATAATGGCCATTTATATCTGACTCCATACAAATCTTACCATGTATGGATTTTTCTTCAACTTGATTTGAATCCTCTTGTTCATCTAAATCTATAATATCATTAGGTTCTTGTGCCCCTTTTATAACTTTATCATTTTCTTTTATTACATCTTCGTATACAATTTTAAGAAGAAGCTCTACCTGTTCACTAGTTACTCCTAAACTGTACATTTTGTTTAAAAAACTTGGTCTAATATCAGAAGGTATCTCACTGAAGATATCAGTCATCCTCATAAACAAACTCACCACATTTTCATTATCATACCATTCTAAAGTAATGAATGTAATCAAGGGAGACATGCCTAATTCATCCCCCTGGTGTTGATTATCATAGTGATCATTAATGTTCTCTCGATTGTTATCCATGATATACAATGGATTAGAAAAAACTTTAAACCAATCATTGTTGCTTCCTGTAATCATTTCTTCATTATTTGGTTCCAATTTGATGAACTACTTGTTCTTTAGAGATCTTCTCCCTAACATAGGCTTCGCCTGAAACTAAATTTTAGAGTTTCCACCTCACCTTCTGTGAGGAATTAATAACTGCTTTGAGTTCCTATATGCTAGTAGAGTCTTTACAATACTAACCAGCGATTTTAAAACTGACTTTCACTTATAGGTATTCCCCAGTAGAGTCACCAATTTGTTGGTGCTCAAAAATGCTAGACCATTTTGAGGCCAACTAACAGGCACAATAAATGCCTCTACAATTCTGGTCTGATCGAACCAAGGCTGGTAGGCCTAAATCAAATATGTTGTTTAACTACACAAACACGTGCATAAACAACAAAAATTCCTTCCAAATGGGTTAATGATCTTTGGAGGAAAACACAACCTAATATCCTAATTTTCATAAATGCTTCAAATCTAAACTAAGGCTAGAATGTAATGCTAAACCTAATTGAATGCTTTGTAAATAGGATAACAGATAAGATATGAAATGTAAATCACAAAAGAATAAAATGACAATTTCAAATCAACAAATAGACCAGTGCCTGATACCAAAATGGGAATAGAGTTTGATACATTCAATGCTATGAGTATAACCAAAGATGGTTTTAAGATAAATCACTTCTATAAAATGAGACCATCACCCTACAAGTTTCTATTGAAACAAAATTTACAACAATTTATACAATTGGTCCTATGCTTTTTAACCCAACTTAAGAGCCCGAAAGGAAATAGTAACAGGTTCTCAGACCATGCTACCATTATTCAAACTGTACAAATTAATCATAAATGAATGCATAATATAGAAAACACAATAGGATACCCTGGCTAGAGAGTAATCCGAGAAACCAATTGAATGTAAGAAACTATATTAACAATAAGGTGCAAACACTTATCTGATATTCGTGCATAAGATTTTGGGCATTAACTTCTAATCTGTGAGTTGATAAATTTTTGTCATGATTGATTGTGTTCTTTTTGCTTACATTTGAGTGAGTATAAGTATAACTTCCAATGGTTCCTTGTGAAAGGACATGCCCTTTCACAGGACCTAATTATACAACTAACCCTAAAAATGTACATAACAAACCATAACAATGGTTGTTTGGGAAAAATCTCCCCTATAACTACATTAATTTTGGTGTCCCGTGCATAATAGTTTATCTTTTAGTTTCCTACACACAAAAAAAACACTCAATATTAGTTTATCTTAAATCTAAAAATAAAAATCATAATATATGTAATGTATTAATCTTATATAAAAACTATCTATTATTTATTAATAATTAATTGAAAATAAATAAGTATCATAAATAAAAAATTAAAATTAAAATTTAATTGTATTTCATCCACATTAATTATCAAGATAGAAGCATTCATATTAATTATTAAATCATGAAGGATTTATATGATGAGATGATTTCTAGAATTAATAAAAGGACATTAGGTTGTAGCATTTTATTTTTATTTTCAAAATAAAATAAGTTCATTTACAAGCATAACCAAATAACGCTACATAAACATATTTTAGAAACATTGGGGTAAGAAGGTTTTACGTTTCACCCTAATGAAAGCAAAAATTGCTTTTGCTTAAAATAAAAAACAATCATAATGCAAATTAACATTACAATTACATGAATTGCATTAATAAATTAATTCATAAAATGAGAAATCAAGTAAAGTGGGGTAAAACTATTTACACCCACTTTGCCCTAAAATTTAAGATGAAGGCATAAAGTAAAAAACTTCTTTTAGGAATTTGCAATTAAAGAGTAAATGGAAAACCCTAAATAGTTATGAAAAGTGAATTTTCATTATACATCACTAAAATTTAATAATAATGCAATAACACTAAAACCTTTTCACCTTATTTAGTAAAAATATTAATGTTAAAAATATATTAGGTGAAAATACCAAATTGTATTTAGGGATATGAAAAAATAGAGTTAATATCAACATACATCAAAAAACTCTAAACAAAATGATATTGATCAAATTATACCTTTACTTTATCATATTTTTAACTTTAGGGTTATAGGGTACTATAAGATGAAAGAATAAAATTAGAAATAAAGTCAAGTCTTATAAAAACATACAACATTGTATAAAAGAAACCAATCACTTTTTATGATCCCAATAATTCATTTCTAAATTATTAAAAAATAAATCAAAAATCTAATATTAATACCTTTATTTACACGTATATTTTCAAGGAAAATCATAGAGTAATCGATAGGGGGTAGAGTCGGGTAGTTAGGTAGGAAAAGGAATGGGTCAAGAGGTCGAGTGTTCAACTCCCTCTCCCCATTCTTTTTTCTAAAATCAGAGAAATAACTAAATACATAGAGAAATTCTTATTTAATTTGAAAGTTTAATTAGGGAAGAAATTACTCCCTGTAAGAGGTTGCAACTTATTCCGCACCTGCACATAAAAACAAAGATAAATAAGTATTTTCTCCTAACCCTCTCGAAGAAAACAAATAGACTAACTGGTTAGGGGTTAGGAGGGTAGCTAGGTAGGAAAAAGGTCGGCTTGAGAGGTCGAGTGTTCAACTTCCTCTCGCCGCCTTTTTTGTTCAACCTATTTTATTTTTTATTTTTCAGAATTATTATTTAATCAAAACAAATATGCATTAAATAAATTAGAATAAAACAATTAACAACCTAATAAATAAAAATAGAAAGCGATAAACATATATGCTCTTTTATCATTTTTATTTTTTAAACATAGGGAAATTATATAAAATTGAAATAAAACATCATACTTCCCTGACGTTTCATCCATTTTGAACATGAAAATTTCAGTGTCAACATGTACAACACACGTTTATTTACATTTAAATGTAATTTATGTAATTGATTTTACTTTGAAATAATGTAGCGAAATGTGCATACTTTAATTTTATTTTCAATTAAATTAGGAAAATACATATATGTAGACTTCATTTGACAGTAAATAAAATCTTTCAGGTATACACATTCTATCTATCAGACATATTATTGCACATCACACATGGCAGATGCACTGATTCCCCCTACAGAACTATTTGCACGAACTAATAGAGAAATTGAACGGTTGCAAGAATCCATAAATAATCCAACTAGCTCTAGTGTCTAGTATAAGAGAACATGTCAATCCATCCTTACTAGCTTGATTAGAATTAGGGATGACATTCATGGTCTTTATCTTAAGGAGGTATAGGCTTAAGTGCCTAAAGCGACCCTGAAAAGGGAAGCTTTCCCATCTTATGAAGATTTAAATTATGTGAAGGTGTATCAGGTTACTAGGTGTCAAGATCTGGCTATATCAGCATTGATATACCCATGATTTCTAGCTGCTCATGGTCGTTATCTGAATATCGACCAGATTCTATTGTACTTTGCATAGCATATTTTTGTTGAGGTTCATTTAGGGAGGGTTGTTAAGTACACTGATTTTCCAACACATCTAGGACAGGGGCGTGGCATACTTGCTGATAGAGATTCTTTTCATCGAGTTGATCGATAGAAGCCAGTACACAGGGCCATTCACTAATAAATTTGGCCCCAATTTGCGACAGCTATGTGTCGTAATTGTGACAGATATGTGTTGCAATTGTGATAGTCATAGACATCACAATTTTTTAGTTGCAAAATATGACATCTTCTCCTTGTCGTCGCAATTGTGACTCCTTTCCGTCGCAATATGACCCCTTCATTGTGACAACAACCACATCACAAATCTTCGGGGAGCCATCGCAATTGTGATGGATCCCCAAAGATTTGTGATGCAGTTGTTGTATCAGCGACGCCTGAACTATGTCGCAATTCTTGGTTGTCATTACAATTGTGATGGATCCCAAAAGATTTGTGACGCAGTTGCTGTATTGGTGATGCCCGAACTGTGTCACAATTCTTGGTTGCCGTCACAATTGCGACAGATCCCCAAAGATTTGTGATGTGGTTTCTGTATAGGTGATGCTTGACTTGCATCACAATTGAGACGGCTCCGCAAAGAATTTTGGCGGGGGTGTTTTATTGGGGATGCTGCATTTCCATCACAATTCTTTGGGGATCTGTCTCAATTGCGATGGCCGCCCAAAGAATTGCGATGGGGTTGTTGTATCGGTGACGCCCCAATTGTCATCGCTGATACAACAACCCTGTCGCAATTACACATTTATTAGTGGTACACATTTATGTACTCATCCCATCCAGGCACATACTTATGTTTAGACCACTCCACTTATTACTTATGTTGTCACTTTAGGAATTTGATGTTTGATTAAATTTGCATTGTTACTTTCTATTTTTATAGCATACATACCATTCTCTTGAAGTATTCAAGCATATCATGTCCTTGCACTTTATATGTCTATCAGCTAACTCATTAACTATATTGTATAATCCATGGAAACATATTTTTATATGCTTTGGCATGTGATCTATTATATTTAAATCCCACGTACAAGAAAAAGAAAACATAATAATGATACCTCATTCAAAGATCAAATAAACCTCTCTTTGTAAGTACAAAAAGTAGAAATTTGATTAGACAATCTAAATATTAAATTTTAAATTCTTTCATTTAAATTCCTAAATTATTTTACTTAAATATTATATAAATTAGTAACATTTAATTTTAAGCACATATAGTTAGACAATAAGAAAATGTTATAATTAAAACTAGCTGATTATTGTGCTCCATAAAATAAATTCTATGTGAATATCACAAAACTATTTTTCAAAGTTTACCTATTAAATGCTTCGTTGAATAACATAATCTTATCAGAAGAGCTATATTTATCATATAGGTAATCTAGAACAAGAAGAAGAGAACCAACTTTTGTAAATGTAATTCTATAGTCACCATATTCAGGTTCAAACATGCTAGGTACCACCACAAAATATATCTCTATATGCCTCTCTCTTGTGAATTTCAACTTCCTAAAGCCAAAATCTATCCACCACCTATACCACAATTGATGATTTTATCAAGAAAAAATTACAATTTAAATGGTTAAGCTATTTATATTAAATTGATGCTTGTATATCAAAATTAACAAAGCATTACTTATAGTAGGACCTTGTACCATCTATCACTAGCAACTAGATGATTTTTGTCACTGCAAATTTGATGCATAAGTTTGCTAGAAAATTATTGTCATAATAGAATCATCCATAATAGGAACCATGGTAACATCATCACTAAGGTATTCATACTTAATAAATGAAAAGCATAGAGAAGATCGGCTATATTCAAAATAAGTAAAAGTTAATCTATCAGTCTCACCTTTCTTTCTGAAGATGATTATTGCATCCAATTATGAATAAATTTTATAAAGTTGGTGATTTTCTAGCTTCCCACAATAACGTATAAGGTGCTGCCATTAACAAAATGAAAAATGTATAGACATACCTATTTTATTGAAGACTAGTAGAAACTAATTTATTAGTATAGAAATTTTCTTTTGGAAGAAGATCAATGCATCCAACTATAAATAAACTCTATATATCAAATGATTTTTTATCTTCACACAAGAATCTATATACATTCTTGAAAGTTACAAAATCTAGAACTACTCTCCAACAAAAGAAAAGAGTAAGGGGAAAACACTATTACCATTCAAAAATGAAGAAGATAGGTCAATGGAATTCAAATGTAACAACTCATGTTATAGCAAGAAGTTGCAACAGTAAAAGAAGTTTAGAACACGACTCCTAAGAAAGAGGGCAGCTTGAGCAGTAGTATTAAAGCCCCCTTCCATGTACCAATTTTATCTTTATTATCGTCAGTGCCAAATCAGTCTCACATGCAGCTTTTAATTTCTTCCTTATTTCCTTTTCATCCCCTCTGTTTCCCCCAATAGTTCCAAATTCTAATACTATACAAATTGTAGAAATATTGAGCATCATTTTTTTCTGACTTAGCTGCACTGTTGGTAAAGATTTCTGAATTGTCCCTTTGGATGTCCCCAAAATCTATTTTGATATTCTGCTTTCAAGGTGGTTAACATTTCAGCCTAAAACTATTTTTGTTTTTTCTTGGGTGAATTTGTTATCCTTGATAAATCAATTAGCCAATAACAAAGGTCGTTGATCCAGTTGTGCTTCTATGGATCTTAGAGAGATCAACGTTACTTCCACATTGGAAAACTATTCAGTCAATTATTTTGTAGTGATAGGCCAACTAAGCGTCATGCAGTTCTCTCACTTCCTAACCTCAAACTTAATAGCACAATTAGCCCAATAGTGTTCTACCTTTGAAGTGTGAGAGTTCCTACTTCCCAATCTTTCCCACATGAGACCTTTTGTATTATAGACTCACTTTTTATAGAAAAAATTGAACTTGAACTTGAAAATCTCTCCATTCATATATTTGGCATGTATGGCCATGTGGCATTTGTAGATATGCATCTAATTAGGAAACCAAACACATAATGTATGATTTCATCTCAAAAGGAAATGCACCTTAGACAACTACCAACAATATTTCATCAAGACTAATAGATTAATTACGTATTTTGGAAGCATCTAGGGGTAAGATGAGAAAACACACACACTAATATAGAGGAAGGTGGGAAACTGAATGTACTAATCCACCCATTTTGAGATTTTTGCCATTGCTCTAAAATCATGATATACATTTGATTGTTCATGTTCCTCATAAAATACATTGGGAAAGCATTAGTAAGCCTTCAATAAATATTTATCAACTCACTTAACACCAACTTTGGATGATGCTTATAAACTCAAGCTATAGGACGTTAGACTCAATTTTTTGTTTTGGATGATTCATACAATTTGAAAAATTACTTTCAATGTAGATAAGAAAAATAGCTTCTTAATATATTGTAAACAATTAAGTTTTAGTATAACAAGAATAAATTTATGAAACTTATTTTCCCTACAAATAATTAAGAATTTTCTCATTTATCATATATTCATAGCTATTACCTTGAGTGCAAGTGAGGCTAGGTATATTTGTACATTTTTTAAACCCTAATTGCTTGTTTTGTAACTAGGACTTTTAAGAATTTTAGAATAGTTTTAGGGGACATCATTTGACATGTCTAGAAGGAATGAAAGCTGAGTAGTCAAATATAGGGTGGATTAAGAAGATCAATCTATTGTTTTATAATTGATTAAGAAGATCAAGTTATCATTTTATGATTATCTAGTTATTTACTATCTCCGCTGGAGATAACGACTTGGTTTAGAGAATCATTTTTTCACAATGGATGTTGAATGGTTTCCCTTATGTCTACTAGTTTTGATCCACCTTCTGAGATGCTGTCAGTTTGATGTTAGATTACTCCTATGTGAGATGCTATTCTGCTAGATTACAACCTTGTTCCTGTTTGTTTCTTATTGTCACTTGGTTTGTTCTTATTGACTTCATTATTATAATTGTTCTATTTTATGTATCTTCATATTTATTTTCAAAAATTAAAAAAATATTTTAAATATAAATTAGTAAAATTATCTTGACATAAGGGAAGAGTACTAGTAGTCATTATAGGTGGAGAAATGGTCATTTAGAAGTGTCATCCAATTCTCATTTAAAAATACCCCAGTAACTATGCACTACAACTAACTTAAAAATTGCCAATTCTCATGCACAAATGCCCTAATAGTTGCGCACTATGGGTACCAATAAAGTTGCACTACTCTTTCAAATAAAGTATACAAATTTGCATAGTAATTTGATTGTAAATGTTGTATTTCTATTGAAAGACTCTTATTTATGGAAGAAAAAGACCCACATTTTCCAAAATCTACAAGGAACAATAACAAATTGTATGTATCTATACCACCATAACACTCATCCTGAACGTGTATGTTTACCTATTTCCAACTATGAGGAAAACATTTTAAGCTTAAGCAAATAATTTATATATGCAGAAAGCCTATAACATCTAAAATTATTATAATTTGAATAAAATTGGAAAGACTATCACGTTCACCTTGGCATACACTGACCACAACTAGGCCCAAATTGGTTATAAGCCATAGTAACTCTCATCAACTTATCCTCTGAGAAATGATCATTGTCGAATTGTTGAGTCTGACCACATTACATAACCAGGGTCTGTAGGCTATAACGGTTTAAGGTACCATCTTGTAGTATATCAAAATTTTGGTTTAAACAATAGATGGTTTGACTTAAATCACAATAGGTGGGTCTTATTGAACCATCTAAACAAATCAAAACTATAAATGTATATCATTTAAACCCAATCAATTAAAAATGCTAATCATCCAAAGAATATTCATGTCTGCATTACCAAGTCTACTATTGACTCACACTTATTTTAGCCAAAATCTGACTTGCTAAAGGCCATGGCTTAAGCTAAGATATTTGAGTGGACTAGCTAAGGGTAGTCCGCTGACTTATGCTCCAAGAAGTCGAATATTGTTGTGCTAGGAAAATAGCAGCATAGAATTCATAAAACAAAATTTGATGGATCACACTAAATTACCAATCAATTTCAAATAAAATTAGAATGATATTGCAACATAAGATATTCAAATTCTAGACCAATAATTGTGTACCTCTGATCTAAGCTTGCAGAATTATTAATCCCCATCTCCATAATGTCCCAATAATTGGCACCCATTGCAATTGGCGATGAATACTGAGCAACTCTGATGACAAAATCATCCTCCAAACTTGTTGGAGATTGCACCAGGCTGCAATTTGAATGAATCATTAGAACAGCTACTGTAATATATTTCAATTCCACCATGTTGAAAAACAAAAGGAATTTTGAAATGGCGTGAGCTTTCAATTGGTAATAGCGTCTATATAAAGTATACCTCCATGATGAATGCATATTGCTTTCAATTGGTTTTATTGGGATTTAAGCTTAATTGTAGACGACAAGATAAGATTTCTTTAAAAACCTTCTTCTCTATGTTGTCACTCTACAGTGAAATGGATAGTTAGCTATATGACTAATCCATACTGATTTTAATAAACATTTCATCTTTGCTAATGATAAATTTATCCCTCACCAACTTCTTCTTTACCAAGAATTCAATCTAGGGACACAAGCAAGATTACATAAGTTTATAAGCATAAGCAAAAGCTTTGTGTTGTGGAATTTAGGCTTGAAGCTTTGAATTGTTGTATAATATAAGGTGTTGCATTCAATCAATTCAAAGAAGATAAAGAAATACTCTATCAATCACAAATTGGACTGGACAACTAATTGGTTTAGTTGGAATTCAAAACCATTAATTTTTTATTAGAGCTTGATGTGATCGCTATTATAGTTTGTTCATATGCTATTTTTCTACGGTCTGAATGGTCCACCATTCATTGTATCAAGGTATTTTGACATAAAGGCTCTTTTGAAATATTTTCAAGGAAACAAATTAAAGACATTCACAGACTCAATAGGTGCTACATAGTTGCTTTTAACTCATGGTAAGAGGATGGATGATACTTCAAGTTTGAGATTTAAGTTTTCCTTTGTCCTATGACACCCAAGATTGAGCCATTTTTCCTAAACCCATAGAATTTTAGGTTTAAGTTAAGTCAAAGTCAATAGTAGATATTCAAAGGAAATAATAATTAAATAATATTTAAATTGTGTATCAATAGAATAATACAAGCATTAATTTAAGCCTCTGTTCATCTGGAGAGAAACAAAAGATTCAAAATTTGAGAAACTGGTGAAAGTTTTAGTTGAACAGGAAATGAAAAGTTAATAAAAGATGATGACCCAAACCTCTGAACAGTGAGCCTAAATTCTAAAATCTCCAAAATAGCTGAAAACACCATGCTCAATCTATAGTCCAAAGGACCCTAATGTGTTCACTGTGGACAGTACTAGATTTGAATTTGCTTGGCATGCCATGTGTATGTTTAGATGCCACCCATCTGTTATGTGAACTTTGAACTAGACAGAAACAAAGCAGAAACAAGGCACATGAAATGTTATAAGAGTGCCACCTCTGTGTATTTCATAGGCATGCTTGCAAACTATGGACGCAAAGACTAGGCACATGAAATTATCATAGAATGCCACATTTTCTAGAAGATACGCAATACAAAGCATTTTAATTAAAAATTTGAAAACATCTGGGTAAAATCAGCAGGACCAATCATAAAAATTGGATATGGAGAAAAATACATTTAATGAAAAAAAAATCAAATCGTCTCAGACCATAGGATAAAAGTGCTTGCACTATTTCTGAAACAAGATTAATTGAAAAATGTGAACATGAAAACTTCAGTCTCACGCCTAAAGGCAGGGACTAAAAATTAATTAACTTTCTAATGTCATGTGTATGATATCTATTTGGAGAAGAATATATCAAGCTATAGAAAGACCTCTACTTTTGATGTGATATTTGTTTGGAGTAGAATATACTGAGCCACAAAATATATTGATTAATTTGGACAAAATTACAATAATATTTTTCATGTATAATGAGTGGAGTTGGTTTATTTTTGAATGATTTGGTGTAGTTTAGCTATGTTGAACAATGTGAGATATTCTGGCATGACTAGGTTCAATACACTAAAACAAATTTAACTTTCAAAATGCTTGTTTTCAGCTACCACAACTCTTAGATTTGTATGAAAGCTATTGGAACTCATGCAATCAGTTGTCACAGTGTATGCTCTACCTTGCCATGAATAAGAAAAATAGAAAAAAAAAAAAATTGTAACTATTTCATTTTGCTTCAAGTTTCCCCACAGAAATAGCATTTAATTTAGCCCTTTCTAAATTAAGAAAGATGAAAATCAGAGATGAAGTGATCAAATGGAATAGGATTGCAATA
Source organism: Chamaecyparis obtusa (assembly GCA_027943335.1). NCBI lineage: Eukaryota > Viridiplantae > Streptophyta > Pinopsida > Cupressales > Cupressaceae > Chamaecyparis > Chamaecyparis obtusa. The sequence continues at coordinate 395,968 of BSBK01001589.1, forward strand.
AATCTGATGAAAATAGGAGGATCTTCTTCAAAGAATGCCTCAAAGAGATCTCACCACTTACAAGTTTAGTGCAAAATGAATTTGTTGAAAGGTCTTTAGAAACTCCAAAGAAAATGCAATTCACAAATATTAAGCTGCCTCTTCAATCATTTCATGCATGTATGTAAAATCAGAGATGATGCAAGTCAACTGTTTGATAGATGTCTTGAAGAGTTGTCATTCCATGGAATGAAATGACCATAGAATACACATGGAAGACTTTGATTAAATGCTTCAATGAAAATTGGCCTAATAACATGTAATGGTTTCTCCAAAAGCACAAAATTGGTATGTTGAAAAGGCTTTAGAAACTTTCAACCCAATGCAATGGGTAGACATTTAGATGTACTATGCAGAATTTGATATATGCACATAAAGTGTTTTTCAGAATGCCTCAAAGAAATGTATCTCATGGACTACAATGATATCAAGATCTATTAAAAATAAGATTTTTTGAATATACTTTAAAAGCCTTCAAGAAAATGTAAATGATATAAGAGAAAAGTCAAACTCACAACTTTGTCAGCATCCCCTCATACCTGCACAACAAATGTGAGCATTGGAACAAGCATTATAATTGAATCCTTTGGCAAACATGCACGCTGCCTATGGAAACAAAACCAATTGCAAATGAATTGTTTGATAGATTGCCTCAAAGAGATAACATCTCATGGAATGTAAAATGTGGAAGCATAGAAAAGGAAAGTAACATATTTGATTGAATGCTTCAAATAGATACCATCTCATGGACAACAATGATTATAGTATATGTACAAAATGGAATTGTTAAAAAGGCTTTAGAAACTTTAAAGAAAATGTAATGAGCAAAATTTACACATAAAAATTCAAACATAGTCACAATAAAATAGTAATATCTTGTTCATTTCTTAACAAGATTTTAAAATTCAAAGTGTTCTAGAAACTAGACAAACAAGAGCATAAAACATAGAAAGATTTTAAAGGAATTCTAAGAGGGTTATGAGTAGTTTAGTGATAAATTAGTGTGATAAATGGAGGCAACAAGACATTTCCAGATTCAAGACATCTACCTAATGTTGTGAAAGAGAAGGAAAGAGAATCGATCATCTACCATAAGAAGTTAGATTTGTTAAGGCAAAAACCAAAGACCTCAATCATTGATGGATGCCAGATTGTTGAATGTCTTATACATAATGATGCAGTGAATACCATCCTTTGCATCTAATGACTGTCATATTGTCCTCGAAGTCGAGGATCTACAAGTTCATGAATGTTTCCAGACTCCAATAGGGGTTTGGCTTGAAACAAAGATAGCAGACTCCAACATAAATATTAAATATTAAATATATTGCTTGCCATTTAGTTTTGTTTTATTTGGTCTACATTATGAATATGTGTTCTACACAGATGGATAAGTGAAAGAACCATATTAATTGGGAGTCCTTTTATTCAAATTAAAGGAAAGCCATTTTTGATAAATATGCATATGGTTGCATTTTGAAACCTTTTTCCCCAATGCCAAAGCATAGAAGAAAATTGTCTTAGACATGTGTCATCAAAGAGTCAGGTTATGCCCTTCTTACAACATGAAGTGGTTAAAAAGAATTTTATTTAGATAAATAATTTTACCCACCCAAGCTACCAAATTTTTTTCTGATGCATCAATAGGTCTACAACCTGAGATAATCTCAAGCAATAGTACCCCAAATGCAAAAACATCTATTTTCTCATCAACAATGCCATGCAGGAAATATTTCGATGCCAAGTACTTGTTCAAGACATTTGAACACATTGAACAAAAAACTTTAAAAGAAGACTAATAATTATGAGAACAGTATCACAAAAGTCCTGTAAACAAGATAGAAGGAAATTTGCTCACCCAAATGTTCCTTCAATTGGTGTGACAGAATGGTGAGTCCATTGCGTTGGAAGCCATTTTGCTAAACCAAAATCTGATATCTGCACTAGCCCAGCCATAGATGAAATTAAAAACCCAAAACTAGGTTTGCAACTTTCCCTACTATCTTCAATATAATCAATTAGTTAAAAGGAAAAAGTTCTTCATAAAGAAAAAATAATTTTGAATTGAGATGAAATGTTTGTCATTGTCTTATTGAAACCAATTATAGGATGAAAATCCATAAACATATTACATTCTACAATACATGGAAAATCAATAAATTATCTTTTTCTTGAAAAACTAGGTTACCAAGAGTTTTGTGTTACACTTTAAAAAATTTCTTCATATGTTCCATTTAATTGCAGCTATGAATATGTGTTTTCTCACCTATGGTTCAAAATCTATCCCTAGCAAAACATTTGAAGCCTTTATGTCTCTGTGTATGATACGTCGCTGGCAACATTTGTGTAGATAATGCAACCCCCTTGTTGTTCCAATTGCCACCTTGTACCGAATTGACCATTCCAATACTGGAGTCTTGGTGCCTGTTTTCAAATATATTTTTGAGTTTTAGATCTCTATTGCGATGAATCTTGCCATACTGTGGAATCAAACCAGAGTTTAATTTGTTGCCTTGAAAATGAGGTAAAAAATCAAGATATTGTGAATGAGAAAAGGTTTAACAAAAAACAAATGGAGATGTCTTCTTGTTTATTTCTATCCCTTTATCTTTGGTAGGAAGATCTAAATAGGACTTTGATCAACAATATTGTAACATTTAGATTGTTGCATAGTTAAATTAATAATTATTCAACACTTTCTATCAATCTTTACTGTTCCACTATTTGATTATATATTAGCTGAATAACAAAGCCCCATCTAATCATACAAGGAAAGTTAGTAGCCTCGCATCTTACAACCATTTTGAGATAATTAAGAAAGTTACCATGAAGAAGTGAAGCCAAGCTACCATTTACATAGTAATGGAAGATGAGATGAAGCCCATTCTCAATGCAACATCCTATTAATGAGGTTGCATTGGGATGACACACATGCCCAATGATACCCAGCTCTGTTAGAAACTCTTTCTCTTTCTGTTCATCAGTGTTTCTTTTTGCTAGTCTTTTAACTGCTATCATCCATCCATCTGGTAGGACTCCTTTGTACACCTCTGCATATCCACCTCTACCCACCAAATTATCTACAAATCCAACAATAGTAATAAGAATCCATCATTTTATATGCTGCAAGATTATTCACCAAGTAAAATTTATGGTCTTTTCTACTAACATTTTTTGATAGTTACTAAGTTATCAAAGACATCCCACAAGCATACATGTATTAAGGAAAGGCAGGGAAGATGATTTAGCAACCAACCAAAGTAGTAAAATTTTCTAGATAAACTTGTGCCAGATACTTGAAGAAATAACATTCAATGTTCACATTATAAATCACTTTCCTACCATTTCTTCATAAAATAAGAACATTGAGAGTAGATGAGTTAGATCCAATTTTTATGATTTTCCATGTTTCAAATTTGGGTATGATTCAGATTTGATTTGATATTTTGTTGTTACAGAAATGTTTTGAGGTTTGACGTCAATGCCAAAGGGGGAGACTATTGGAAATTTGTCATTGATGTCAAATAATCTTGTGGAGTCACTTTTCTTTCTGATTATGATAATGAGAATGTTTTGTGAAGATTTCTTTAGACACACACAGATCATATTAATAGTGACAAGTATTATACTGTTCGAGATGTATCCATTATAAAACATGTACATGATAAGTGTGTTGATGTATTAGTGATACTCAAACTTAACAACTCAAGGCTTATTGATGATCAAGTTAAACAAAGACCCATCAATGTCTAAATACTGAGATAAAACACCACACATCCCTCAATGATCGTCCTTGATCATTTGACCCATTGGTCTATAACTTCAATAACAAAATCTCAAAACCCACCTACTCAATTAGGTCTCACAAACTATGTTCTTTTGCTTTGATTGTCATAGTGGTTGTCAAGTTGACAAACATAGTTTTCAATCTTGACAACATTTTGACAACCTTTTAATTGCAATTTTTGCAAGTTTTAGAGTGTATAGGTAGTTATTACAACAAGAAGAGAAGAAGACAGCATGGTGGAGGCAAGAATGGGCATCTTACCTTGAACAAGATCACAGTCACAAGCTGGAGGACAGAGACACTGTAGTTGCAAAGATGGAGTAGTCAATACTATGACAGCATTGAGCAAGCCTTTGAAGGAGTCTTTGAATGATACCTACATTATAGAAAGAAAAGTATAAATTAGACAAAATAGAGAAATATTTAGTATCTTATTGAGCTTCACTTTGTTTCGAGAATAGTTTAATATTCTCTACTAATTAGGGCCAACCACATGAAGGTGGAAGCTCATTTGGCCCCACCCCCCTCCCCCTAACATCACTCTACATTCCCCATTAACATCTAACATTCATTCATTCTTTCAACCATTAATAAAATGTAACATTCAATCAATATCACATGATAACATTCATTAACACGCAACATTCTCAATATTTTGCATTAACACATAATTCATGAACATTCATTAGCACATAATTAAATTCATTGAGACATAAAATTCAATCATTATCAATTAAGGTATGTAGATGACAATCATTTCTTTTTTTTCTTTCTAATTTGTTTTTCTATGTAAGCTCTAAGAGGAGCATCAATGTTATCATCATTTCCCCCCTCATCAGTTGTTTTGTTTGTTTTTCTTGATGATCTCAAATTCCTATGCTGTTGTAAAGGGGTCCCCTCTGCAATAACAAATAAAAGAGTTAAATTAAAAATATTTTATTATAATTGTTACAAGTATTTAATTATTTTAAAGAACATAAATGTGGCACTCTTTACCTGATCTGGCCACATCATTTTTTCTAGACTCAACCTCAACAAGCTCATGAACACTGACCCCTCGATCCTCTACAGCTGCTATACAAAATGTTACGTTAATCCAAACACCAATTGCAATTACATATAAAAATTTTAATAGAAAATGTATACCTCCACCACTAGGATGCACATCATGCGAACCTTCATCATGCATAGATTGTGTAGAAGGATTGTCAGGCTGCATTCCAATATCCTACGCATTGTTATCATTGCTTGCTTAAAACAGATATACTCACTTTATATTGGAACTTAACATCAAATAGACTAATTGGTAAAGTATTCAATTTGAAATAATTTTCATTTAGCTTATTTACCTGTGGCTCAAATGCATCATTATTAGAACCTTGCGCATTGATTTCAGCTCGTAGACATTCAGCCATGGCTCTATAGCCTTGTTGGAAGCCAATTCTCCTATCCTCTTCTGTCAGGCATCTTTTGAATTTTGAGCCTTGCATTTTTGCTTGGTATCGTGAATTTTACTTGCATTGTTTCATCGAAAAAAAATTCCTTGCAATATATAAAAAATTTGATACAATTTTTCATTTACTAATCCTAACAACTCGTGCTTGAAGTTTTGAAAAACCACCAGAGCTGAGCTTGTGTGTCCCGTGCTTTTCTAGTCTTGCCTTTGTTGCCTTTGATGTGTCAGGCAATCTGTGAAAAGTTTGAAATATGTTAGATCATATAAATATAGAGGTTAATTAGTACATAATTACATTCTCAACAGTATCACATACCTTGCTCTAATCTCTACTGGTGTAATTCCTTTTTTCATGTCAGATTTATACTTTCCATCCAAAATCAGAGCCTACCACTCAGCCTCAGGAACATAGCGCGGATGCTCATGCTTGGGGTTAACCTGTAAATTTTTTCTGTGCTGGTCCCTAATATACTTCAAACATAAACCAACTCTTTCAAGGAGCTTGTTTCTCTCGAATACACGAGGTCCAAAAAGATGGGTCATACTCTCTACAAGATCATCCTTCAACTTTTTTTCTTGGTTATTCCACCTTTTAAGTAAAAAAAAACATGTTAGACTCATAAATGAAGTGAAGCTACCTTTAATATAGTTCAAGAAATGGATGAAAAGGAAAACTATTCTAGCAATGATATGAAATCAAAATAGTGGTTTGGGGTTTTAGTTAGGATATGATGTTCCACCATGTACATAGGGTGGGCCCGAATATCCGCAAACACTCGTCACCAAGTTTTCGCCAGAAAACATCATTCCCTACAAAATAATCATGGGATCATTAGTCGATGAAGAGTGATCAAAAACTAAATTACTATTTTATCACTATAGAATAATAATAACTTTAAAGTACCTGGAACTTTGGCTAATTTTAAGGGAATGCCTTCATCATCGCTGATGATCAATATGCAATCCTTCACCATTCCCGTACTAGGAACATGGGAACATCTAGGAAATGATGTTGCATCGAGACTTGTTGCATCTCTTATTGCAAAAAATGAAAACCATTATCAAATGCCTCCAAGAAATAATAATTCAAGGGAAATAAATTGGTGTAGAGCACCCATGGCACAAACACAATCAAGGGATCTACATCATAAACACATAACACTTAAACACATAACAAAAGATAGAAAAAGAGGGATTTGTGTACCAGTAGATGGTGCAACAGTTGATGCCTGTAGGCTACATGTTGCTGACATAGCAGTTAGAAAGATATTTGTGGTTGTCCTGGATGCAAGCGGCGTTGTCATAGCATCATTGAAAGGAGTTGAAGAATAAAATTGTTAGAGCATGCATAAATATAGAACGCCTGGACTAGCATGGACAAGATTGTTAGAGCATTAAAAAAAAGGATTGTTCGAGCATGTATTGTCAATGATTATGATCATTCCTATATATATTCAGTGGAAAACACAAGTGGGGAATGGAACATGCGATCTACCTAAACCACCTGCAGTACTCTCATCATGGGAATGGGGTTCAAAATTACGCAAATAACTCTGTAAAGACAACGCATCCATATTTTAATTAATGCCATAAAAGAGCATAACATAAAAACCACTATTGAACTCTTGTTATAATTAAAAATTTCATTAATACTTACTTTTAAGTTTTCAAAAGTGTGCAACAAGTTAGCTCCCCTCTCTTTTATTTCCTGAGTCTGAGGCTGTATGGATGGCAAATTTAAAAGTTCTTTTCCAATTTTCTTTAGCAGCTTTTTAATGGAACCGATCGGGTCATCGGTCTCTGCTAAATCAATACAAAAAGGGTCCTCCTCAAGGGGGGACTCCTGAGGGACTACAGGTTTCTTTCCCTCTCTCCGACCACCAGCCCTTTGTGACAACAATAGTATTAGTATTATCAAAATTACTCCAAAACAATGAAGAAAACAACATTAAAAAAATAACATTTTGCTTCTATCTAGTTTGCACAATTACAATGAGTTTTACCTGCTCATGTGTAGATAAGCTAGGAATATCATCACCATCCCCTCTGAGCAGTTGCTCCATATTGTGCCCCTGTGTCAAAGATCAAGTATAAAAATGTTAGCCAAAAATTTAATAACTAAATGGTATGTTGGAGTCATTGATTAGAATTTGGTTTAATAGTATGTACCACCCCCATGATAGTAGCCTCATTTGTATCTATGCGGTTCAAATTGTAATCAATAAGCAGCTCTTCCCCTGCACGTATTGATTTTATCACACAGATGAATACATGATTTCTCTCGTGCACCTTAACTATGCAATTGGGTTGCTTTATAGTTGACCCAGGTCATGTACTATTTATAAAACCCACAATATTCCCTATTGCTTTTGGCCTTCCATCAATGTATATAGCCACACTTTTACTTTGATTATTGTCTTGCTATTGTATATAATTTTCCGAGAGTGCATACCTATGCATACTTTTTTTATATTGAACAATATGCATCCAACTTTTGTAATCGTAACATGGTCCAACATACTCCATCAATTCAGAAACTTTTTTGTAAGACACGTTTATGCCGTCCATAGAAAATAGGCCTAAACCATGTAATGATGATGGTGCTATGCGATATATCCTCTCGTTAACACAAAAATCAGTGTTTATTGGAGGAAGTTCCTTGGGTACCCAATGTTTCTGTAGATGTTGGTACCTCAAGGGCACCTCGATGTCACCTTTCATCTCATCATCATAAGAACATGACCCCACTTGAGCAAGGAAAAATTTGATGTGTTTATTGAATTTCCTTCTAGTCCTTTGACCTCTAGTTAATCTCCCTGTTCTAGATAAACTGCATGTCTCACTTTCCTCTTCTATTCCTCTATTTCCTTCACTCAAGGAAGAAACTTCTGACAAATACCTATTCGATGGTACCTACAAATGGGAGAGATCTTAGAAGACATCAATCTTACTATTGATAAGTGTATTAAATAGATTATCTATAAGGTGTATTGACTTATACCTATCGATCCATGAGACTGTGCGGGATGCTCCTGAAAGGGGTTTAATTTTCTGCAAATGTAATTCAATTATCATGAGCATAATCACATCATAATCATAATCACATCCATCATAAGCATCACATAAAAATTAAAAACATTAAAAGGTACACATTATAACACTTAAATCAGGCTCACATTATAAGCATCACATAAATGCATAAATGAAGCTTTCACTTTAAGATAAGCTTAAAACTTCATCACTTGAGTAAGGAAAAATAATGTGTAATTCTCCTATCATTGAAACTATCACTTCCTTCTCTTAGCAGCTCTAAACATTCATTTGATAGTTATTTTACATATTATACCTATTGAGAAAAGGAGGTTTCCTACCAGTGGTGACATGAAGCATAAGGTGTTGAAGTTGAGGAAATATTTAATGTAAGATATGTGCCTTAATAAAATTACTTATATTAGCCTAAGTACCCATCTCTTTTTCATCTCAAGGGTGCCATACCTAATGAGGCTGTTAGGTTTGTGAAGCTTGTGTTGAGTTGGAGGTGCGGGATTGGGTTGGAGACAAACTCATGTTAGTAACCATTGAAAGTTGAATGTATGTTGCCTAGGGTGTCTTGTGGATGAACTAAAATAATTTTTTGTTTACTCATTTGCCAAGTGAGTAAGTTGATAGACCAAAGCATAAGGTCTATCCCTATGGGTAGGTGTTGAGATTGACCAAAGGATTGTTGATCATTGCCTTGAGTAGAGGGTCCATTGCCATTCCCTTCTGCATCACAGGAAACCATAGATATATTGCTAAATAGTTTCTTTTCATGTCTAGTCAGTAACCAGAAAATCTAAGCCCACATGAAGAACTCTTATGTAGATTCACAAGAGATTTCAAGTTCTAAACGTATCAAGTATATGAACCTGGTTCAATAGGTAAGTTAATAGGATATGTTCATAAGTTTTTAGGACAAACACTTGATGGGTATTGCTTATTCTTAGTGCCAAATGCTCTGAAGTGTCAACTTTGCTTCAATAATGTGATATGTGAGTGACAAAGTTTGGTTGTCTATTCCTAGCAGGAGATGAACAGTGGAGGAGACAGAGTGAATGTTGAAAACCAAATGGATGAGCAGGGAAGCACTCCATTAGGATTGAAATTGAGAAAGAGTCCTTCCTTAATAGAACTTATTCACTTGAGCATGTTCCAGTGAAATGGGGAATCTTCACATGGTGTGAACAACTTGACAATGGAGGAAGGAAAAATGCATAACAATGGGTGTCTAGGAGCAAATAGTGATGTTGAGGAGAAGAAGAACCGATCAAGAGGCTATGGTAAAGTGACATGGAAAGCCTATGCATACAACCCCAAGGCATTCACTATCCAATTAAGAGAAAATCTATTCTTATAATAGCAACAAGAGGATAGTAAGAAATAGCACACAAGGAAGAATGCAATAAATGCCAATCTACACCAATGTGTGATAGTGAAACACAAGCCTTCTTGATGATCATGATACATAGAGACAATATGTTGAATGAGAAATAAAGACACTCCAAAAGAGCTTTTCTAAAACTAATCGATTTAGGTAATAATGTATCCTCATTGCTGCAAACAAAGGACATAAGTTATTGAATGAAAAATGATTGTATGGTGAAGCCAAAGTTTATTAATGATACTTTTTAGTAGAAGTAAGTTTCTAAATTTTTATTCATACACATTATCTTTAGGGATCTCATTATCTTATAAATATGACCATAAAAATTTCATGTTAAGGTCAATACCTAACTTATGAGCACATGTTAAGGTCAATACCTAACAAAGCCTTAGAGTAGTCCAATTTCTGCTATTTTTTTTGGATTTTCTCTTGCTATTACACCCCTATAATGGTTGCCATAGTCATCAAATCTCCAATAGAGACTCAAGGAGAATTCCTATACATAGATCAAGTGCACACTTCCAATTATGAGAGGAATAAAGAGTTTATGCAATTACATAGATGGTGTAAAAAGTGTTAAAAATTTGTTCTCAAGGGTTGGACGTGATGGAAAAGTCATGACAACAAATATTACGTGGGATAACTCTTCTTAGATCATGTCAAATCCAAGCAAAACAAGATTCATGCACATCAATTGGATAGGTTTTCCTTATTTCATTCATCTTCCTTTTACCTTTAATATGGGAAAGACTTCATTGTTTATGCATCTAGGGTTTTCTCTCCCTTGTTCCTGGAGTGAGCTTTAGCCAATATAAGTAAAGAATACGTTGTCTCATAGATTTTGCCTCTTAAAAATTACTTTATTAATTGACTCTATTCCCTTATTGGTGAAGGGGAACCAAGATCATTCCATGAAGACCAAGGTTTGGGGATATGATCTATTAGTACATGCTTTGTAAATGGAGGGCTAATAGGAGGGCAAATTACAGAGCAGCAACAATTATTTGGGTATTTGGTCCAAAGGAGTAGCATGAACCCTTAAAGTATGTTGTGTAACTTCAAAAATGGTATCCATATATGTTTTTATATTTCTGATTGTTTTGGGAAAAGTTTGAGAAATCCTTGAAAAAATGAACTGGCAAGGCTACTAGGGAAGTAGGCCTAGTGAAGGGCTAAAACTGGGTTTTTGTATCAGCTGATGAGTTGAGGGCTTAGTAACCTTGGGAACATGCTATTTGAAGTTGTTTGATGTGTGTGGAGGTGGAGGAAACACCTAGTTAAGGTGAAGTCAAGTTTGGAGCCTATTGAGGCATTGTGAGCATTTGATAGTTTGTTGATTAGAATGATTGCAAGTCCACCTAGGGTCTCTGCATCACCTATACAGGCAGAATTATTAACCAAAAAATTGGGTAAGAACTTATATTATGTTTTCCCTATGAATTTTATTCTAGGTACAACTCCCTTTTATAGATATTTAATGAATTTCCTTTTCTAAACTAAACACTTACAAATGCTTTTCACTTGAAATAAAATAAGGCTCAATACATTCATGCATCAATATATGTTTTAAATAGTTTTATTTAATTAATTTAGATTAATAGTTAATTTAGATTAGTAGTATTCTATTTTTAGTTGAAACTTGTAGCTTTTAAATAGATAATGAATAAACTATGTAACCATATAAGACAAATATATTTCTATCAAGAAATGAATATTAAATAGATTAAGGATTGATGGCATACCTCTAAATTTCATCATCATCATCATCATCATCATCATCATCATCATCATCATCATCATCATCCTCGTCATCATCATCATCATCATCATCATCATCATCATCGTTGTCATCGTCCTCATTGTCATCATCAACATCAACATCATCTTCATCATCATCATCAGTAGCATCATCATCATCATCATCATCATCATCTTCTTCATGAAAATTTGTGTCAAGAACATCATCCAATAACTGTTGATCGTGATCATCATCTACATCATCTTCTACTTCTTCGGTATCTTCTTCTTCCATCACATTATACTTTATCGGCCTTCCTCTCGGTTCATGTCTAACAACAAATGACCAACCTGGTTTATGTGGAACCTCTGAGTAAAATACCTACTCACTTTGGCTTGGAAGAACATAGCGCTCATCCCCAACTGGCTCAAACGACCTTGTATTAACCATTGTAAATCCATTATCATGTTCAATAACAGTTCTATCAGGATCATTTGGATTAAGTTGTAGCCTATACCATTTGACAACGAAGAGTACTAATTTGAAGGAACTAAAGTCACACTCAAGTATATCATCCAAAATGCCATAGTATCGATTTTTAGACTCTCGAGGATGGAAGTCATTTCTAGATGAAATATTAGTCACTTGAAAGACTCTAGTTATTCCAGAATCACAAGTTTTCTTTGTGTCATCCAACACTTTGACGCAAAATTTCTGACCATTACAGAACATACCCTTGTGGTGTTTAACCTACAATAATATGTGAAACATGTCAAAATTATTGTATCATGAGCTGATAAACATACGGGTGATTAATAAATTTGTACGTACCTGGAAATCTCTTAAACCATATGCTAAATCTATTTCCCTTTGCGTAACATTGGAATCTCCATTACGATGAGCTTCTTTAACCAATGAAGATACACCTTCCCATGTTAATGTGTGACCAGAATGTTGACATCATTCAATCCATACCGTCATCCAATCAAGATTGTTTGCAATATACAAATGTAGTGCATCCCACTCTCAAGCAACTGTACAAAAAAAAAAATAGATGACTTACAACTGATTTATTTTGAAGATTAAGAAATAATTTATTACAATAACATCTTATAATTTATTACCTCTCACTTTCCTCAATCTACCTTTCCCCATCAAGTACTCCCCTTCAAATTTTTTAAAAGGGTCAAGATCCCAAATGCGATCTACATGGATATTTGATGCAAACTTAGGAAGATATTCAGTAATGTAGACTATAGTCTGGTATACCATATATCCCTCTACCATAGAACCCTCAAGATGTTCTCTTTGTTGAACCAAAGCCTTCAAAGATTTCAAGTGCCTCTCAACCATCCACAAAGACCTAGTGTGTACAGGTCCACACAATTCAATCTCCTCAACTTGGTGTATGAGGTAGTGTTCTTGTGCATTGAAAAAAGTTAGAGGTAGACACTTTTACATTTCACATAGTAAATGAGGAATTCTTCTCTTCCAATAGTTTATATCTTCTTTATGGATTTCTTTAGATGACAACCACCTACATTAAGAGATTCAAGTCACAAAAAATATATAAATATGAGACTTTACAAAATAATATACAATAGATTACATAGCAAGAAAAACAAATCATGAATATAATAAATATATACAACAAATTGAACAGATATTACTGCTTACCTCATGTATTTTCCAAGATCATATATCACTTGTTTGATGTTATTGTTGAAGTGCTCTGGGAGAGATAGAGGTAGCACGTACTGCAATAAGTATAAACCAATCATTTCATTGTTTTCTAACATAACATAATGACCAGTACACATAGTTTATGAATATATTGTAAATACAGAAGAACATAACTTACCTTGATGAAAGTATGCAAATCATGCATTTTGAGCCCTGGCCCAAATTCCCTTTTCTTTGATATGAGATTGCTTATGTTTGCAGCAAATCCTGTGGGAAATCAATTTTTTTGTATGACTTCTTTTATGGCATCACTTTGCTGCTCCGTTAATAACCAAGGAAGGGAACTTATATTAATCTAATCTCTATTTCTATTTGAGTGAATGAAATTCTTCAGTGCATGATTGGATTCATGAATGTCATTACAAATTTTGATGATTTTTTCTTTGTCACGCCTTCCATCAAATATTTTCCACAATGTCTCTGTTATATTCTTTCCAATATGCATAGTATCAAACAAATGCACAATTTGTAGGTGCTCGTAGTAGGGAAACCTGCTAAATTGTCTGGGATAGCTTTTTAGTCCCTTTGGAAGGTTGTTAGTAGTGCCTTGATGACCTTCACGATCATCAATTACATAATTAGTAAACAAAAATCACAATAGAAATATATAAATTACAAACATAAACCATTAGGTCAAACAACATTACCTCGACGATTAATTCTATTATATTCCAACTTCCATAGGCGAGGTGTCATTCTTTGTGGCTTTGATGTAGTCTCTTCTTTCCCATTGAAAAGATGTTTTTTCATACTTTGATACTTATGATTCCTGTGGAGGAAGTGTCTACACTCATCAAACACCTGCTTTCCTAAACTTTTTGAATGACGAGATTTCATCTTTGGACCACAAACTAGACATGCAAATTTTTCCTTTGTTTGAAGACCTACAAGATAATGATATAATTGGATTATTAAATATGTTGATTTTTATAATTTGAATTATTATGCGCAACTTGAATTCACTATAACATACCACAAAAATGTGTTAGCCCTGGGCGTCATGTATTGTCCATGAAACTATTGCATGGAATTGAAATTGTCTTTGTCCTATTGGTCTAGACATGTCATACATAGTGACACCATTCCATAACTCTACCAACTCATTGATAAGAGGCTCAATATATACATTCATATCTTTAACTTGATATTTACCTACTTGAATAAACAGTAACATTACATAATTATTGTGACCATTTTACTGCAAGATTTGTAAGTACATGTAAATTAATAACTATCAAATGATAAAATACCTGGAACAATCATTGCCAACATAATGTGCTCCCTCTTTATTGACATCCACAAAGGAATGTTATTGTTGATAACAAAAATGGGCCACACCGAGTAAATAGATCTCATCTCTCCAAATGGATTGACACCGTCTGCTGCCAATGAAAGCCTGAGATTACGAGGTTCTTCTTTGAAGTGTTGCCACTTTTCCTCTATGTGCATAAATGTTGAACCATCCCTAGGGATTCGAATAATGTCATCTCGACTTCTATTGCATGCATGGTAATCCATAAATTGTGCCAAGCTACTACACCTGAATAATTGTTGCATCTATGGAATAATGGGGATGTAACGAAGAACCTTGTGAGGCACCTCTTTTGTTATTCGATCTATTTGATATCTACTCATATGACATACAGGGCATTGTGTTGCAAATTCATGTTCTTTATAATATATAATATGATCATTGGGACAAGCATGTATTGTTTGATACTCCATTCCAATATCTTTCATAACAGCAAATAATTCTCAATATGAGCGAGGTAGAATAGTTGATGGTGGTAACAGAAACTCACCTATCAATCTACAGCAAAAAATATAAGTTGTTAATATAAAAAATATTAGTGGTACATTATTCACCCTTTGTTAACTATAAAGACATATATGACATACCTTAACATACGTGACATTGTTATGTTGGATAAACCATTCATAACCTTCAAGTTCAACAACAACAATATAGCAGAGAGAAGAGTTGTTTGGGAGTCTTTGTATAAGGGCTTGTATGCCTTCTCAAGTAGAGGTACATCGAGGCTATCATCATCATCATGATCAGATATGCTTGGACTAAATGTGTCATGGATCAATGTATTTATACCATCATCTTCAATTGTTTTTTCTGGTGCACGATAGTCATCTTCCATGGGATCATTATCTTCACCTTGGATATTTGCACCTCCATGTTCCTCCACTTCGAAAACCATATTCTTTGGATTATTGTGGTTCATATCATGTACTTCCCTGGGGAGATCAACCTATATAAAATTGATTAACATAAATAAACCATGATCATCAACTCATCATCAAGTGATTTCATATGTATATAAATTGTTAAAATGATATAATGAACAACTTACCAGTGGATGATAGTCATGCCCACCTTCAATGTGACCATTCTCCCTACAATGTCTCTTAACTATTTTGATTAGCAATCTTCTACGATTTAAGCCCTTACAAATTTTGCAGGGACAATAACATTTTCCATCACCTTTTCTTTTCAAGTTAGACCACAATCTACCGATTGTCTCCCTATTTTGTTCTTCACTTATATTATCTGACATGATCATTCTTCACAAGAAGCAAAAATTGGGCTATGAAAACTTCGGTCTACAACTTTCACAAACTAAGCAAAACTGTTGAAAGTACACAAATCTTCTTAGACCTAGTTAAATACTTTAATATTTTAAAAATACTTTCTTTGACTTTATTCCTAAGACATTTAACCCAATCACCTTTTATAACATTCAGTCAATTGCTCTAGGCAAATTTGTGGATAAGATTATTTGTAAAACTTTGACCAACTACCTGTAGGTCTTATTTCAAGAGACCTTACAACATTAAGCCACTAAAAGCAATTTCAAAACAATTTTCATACTCGAGCGCACGGCTATAACTCATGCAATGGTCTTCTTGCTTAGCTCTAGAAGCTCTCCAACAATCAAAACATATAAGCTACAAGGCCTAACAGCAATTTCAAAACATATAAGCTACAAGGCAAGACATATTACATGACATGGAAAAAGGAACAAAATTTACAAGCTTTAGCCTATACCCCTTTCATACCTTGTTCCAAAGATCCTATTTTGGCACAGACAAGGAGTATGTTGGCAAAGGTTATGGAATTTTTCAAGTTCGGTTTAGAACTGTTTGATAAAACTGTTAAAAAGGGGATCAGTCGATCCATTAAAAAAAAAGGAAGGGAGGAATTCTTTATAACAACAATTATTCAAAAGACAATAAATTGAAACTACATTAGATCAATAAGCGACTGTTGTTTTTTTCCTGTGGTATGACCTCATGCATTGATGTGGCTAGGTGAGTCAATTTTGTAGAGCATTGAAGGTTCTTTCATTTCATAGGGCATTTCAATTTTGTGAGTCAATTTTGTAGAGCATTGAACAAGAACCGTGACCCTGTTTCCATTTCATAGGGACCTCATAAGGGATCCATCACTTCATCCACTCCCTTGGGGGAGGGTGAGACTATTAGAACCAATGACCATCCTGCTATGGAGACGGTGGAGAATCTAGGGAGTTGGGTTGAGAAGTGTTCTAATAAGGTTGATGCAACTACATCCCTAGATGGGCTTGGTGCTCTTAAGAAAGCCTATGGAGATGAAGAGAAACTTAGTAAAATTAGGACTGTGAATGGTGTAAAGGGTTTTTTTTTAATCTTATCTCTGTATATTAGATCTGCGTAGACTCGAAAGAGTCAAAGTTAAAGTTTTAAATGGATGAAAATGCGTTAGAACTTAACATCTTTCATCTGCATCTGGTTTGGGTCAATTTGATTAAGCATTGAAGAAGTACAGGAATAAGGGAACAGAGGTCTCGTGGTGTGCCCTAGCCGACTGTCGGCACTCAAAAATTTGTATTCCCTATGAACCGATAGATGGTTCCACATCTTGATGAGGGAAATGTAACATTTTTCTTTGTCTATTTTTCTTCTTTTGTTTTGAAAAATGTTAATGCGGATAAGATGGATTGAATAAAGTTGACAAGGCATCTGTAATGTGCCTGGTCACTACAAACTGGTATTGAAACCGTGTCTGATTTCTACCTTAACACATCTTCACTATGTATCCTTTCATGCCAATTCATCATATAATCCAATTTCCATTTTCTCCTCATTAGACCTATCATCCTTGGCACTTGCTTGTTAGCACAACCACTATAAAAAACAACTTCTTCTTTAAATTTTAACCACTACCCCTCACAAATTGGTTTCCTTTACAAACTTGGCATTCTATAACCATGATCCCAAAAAAGATTGGAAACTGTCCTATTCTCTTCTCTCTTTTAACTTGCATATTTATATTCTTATTTCCATATATATGATAAAAATCAACATTCTCACTTCTATTTACCTTTACAATTGACTTATATTTGGATTCTCCTTCATCTTTGTCTTCACTTCTTATCAAATTTTTCATTTTGTAAACTCATTTTCCTTCATATGTGACATCTTCTAAAGCATCATCAAACTCTAGGGCATCTTTGAATTCTTCATTATCTTATTGGAAAATATCAACACCATCCTCTTCATTTCTAGACACTTCACAAAGTACCTCTTGTGCATATGGTTTTCTCATGTCTTCTTGAAAGACCGATGCAACTTCTTTGGACTCTTATTTTCATCATCCACACTTTCTATAAGATCTTTACTTGCCTTGTCTCTCATCATCTTAAAGTTCTTAATCTTGACCTTTCCTTTTTAGGTTTCTCATACTTGCAAACACATGCTTAAACACAATATAAACAAATAAAACAAAAGACCAAAATATCTTCATAAGTGCCTCCTTCATAGACACTTTCCTCTCTTCTTTAATTTTTCTCTTCAATTATTTTTGTACTTATTCTTCTCTCTATTCTTTCTTGTTTCTCCTCTTTTTCTTCAAAATCAGAACTTCTTTCATATCTTCCTTAACATATTTCTTACTTAGCAACACTTAGTTTTCCAAACCCTTTTCATCTTTTCTCTTCAAGGAAACCATCTTTTTCCTTCTTCTCTTCTCCATAATCAAATTTATAGGACACTTCAACATCTTTATCATTAGAAAACACCATATGTATTCTTGGCTTCTTTCCTCAAGCTACCACTTTACCAACATCTCAAAATCCTTTCTCACCTTTTCTATTTCTCTGGCCAACTTTGCATCTTGTCTTCCCATATCGACCTTTATCTTGTCTTTTCTTTTGAGACTTTCTTTCTTCATTTTCTATTGAATCTTTCCATCTTCTCTTTTGTCTTTGTGATACCTCATCCAAGGCTTCTCTTCTTTTTATTTTCTTAATATGTTAGTACCCAAGTTCTTCTCATAAACTCATCAATCTGCAACACAAATATTTTTTCAAGATTATATGAATATAAACCAACTTTTATACTCAATCCTTTGAGACTCTCAACTTCTTCTTCCCATACCTTTTAGGCTTTGATACCAAACTATGGGGACAATCCCACACTTCCATACTTTGACACCACTATGCTGAAGGCTAGTAATTTTTAATGCCAGGGGATAAATTCTTTGCATTTGTGTCCTTATAGTGAATGTTTAAGGTAGCATATAGATTATTTTATAGACTATAGTGGGGATGGCTAGGTGGGTAATGATTGTTTTTCTATTCATGGCTTCCTGCTATAGGATTACACTAGGTTTCTGTCAGATACTAATTCATCACCCTTTTTTTCTTCTAGGTGACTAGACATGTGGTATCCTCATGGGCACTTTCTTGTGTGTATATGGTGTTAGTGTTTGAAGATGATTTTGTCCTAGTTGGACCCCTTTTGACCAAGTCACATGTGTAATACTTTTTATGATCAATATAAAGGGTGTTGCCCCCTAGCAGCTATTTACTTACCAATTATAAAATAATCCCTTAAAAAATTAATTAAGAAATTTGATTAAATTTATAAAAATTAATTTAAAATATTATGAGATCTATTTAATAAGTAGCAAACAAATAACCAAGTTTTTAAGGATAGTTAATTTTTTTGCAAAAAGATAAAATTATATTAAACTAAAATATGAAATAATTACATACAAATTTACATGGTTTTATTTACAAGTGGCATACTAGTTACTACTGTTATGGTTTTACTGGTCTTTTTGGAACCATGGACATTAAAGACTATAACATTGGTTTAGATCTTATGTTAATTTAGTATGGTATGTTGTTGGTGTTAGCTATAGTCTCCTTTTTTATGCTAACACACATTATTGTACGCTAATGGTTTTTGATATTAAGTAGTTGGGTTTCTAGTTTTTCTCTCTACTATCAATGTGTTGACTTTGCTGGTTAATGCCTCTTTCCACCTTTAGGCATTGTACTTAAGGGTCAGCCCCTTGGCATTTGACTGCTTTAATATCAAAAAACAATAGTTGTCATTAAAGACAAGAGAAAATAAACCAATGTAGTTTTGTTACAAAATAATTTGATAAAGTCTCAAAGCAGAAGAAGAAAAAAAATGGACAATAAGAAAAATACTATAAAATATCACCTGCAATCATGGCTAAGGAGTGAAAGAAGTGAGATATGAGATGAATAAAGAGTTCCCATCTATAAAATTCTACTATTATCAACATCCTAGAAATCTATTTAGACAAACAATTGGCAACATATGAATCAATAAAAAATTGACCCACATAAACAGCCCTTTTGCAAATGGGTTGCAAGTAGAGTGTGTTTAACCACGGATGAAACTCCTTAGTTAAGCACGCTCAATATGGAGTAGCACTCATTGGATCTAGGTGATTCTCATAGAGGTGAAGCACTAGGACTTCTTGAGAGATCACGCATCCCAGTACTACTCCATCTTTAGCATGGTTAACTATGAAGTTTCCTCCATGGTTAAAGAAACTCATCTTACAACCCCATTTGCAAAACCTTCACCAAGTGTTGTACCTTACGAACCATTCATTTGCAACTCCAGTTGCAAGAAGAGTGTGTTTAACCATGGAGGAAAATCTGTAGTTAAGCACGCTCAAGATGGAGTAGTGCTAGGGCAGGTGACCTCCTGGGAAATCCTAGTGCTTCACCTCTATGAGCATCAGCAAGATCCAATGAGTGCTAAGTGTTCCATTCATTCTCATGAGAGATGGGTTCGTGTGAACCACTATTCATAATTATGGGTCAATGAGTTTGACTCAAAAAACTACATAGTTGAATCCTAATAGAAATATCACAATTTGACTTGCTGTGGAAAATATCTCCTACTTATCAATTGATGAGCTTAAGGGGATTTCTAATGAATGGTTCACAAGGCACAACACTTGGTGAAGGTTTTTAAAATGGGGTTGCAAGTAGAGTATGTTTAACCATGCAGGAAACTTTGTAGTTAAGCACACTCAAGATGGAGTAGTACTGGGATGGGTGACCTCCCAAAAAGTCCTGGTGCTTCACCTCTATGAACATCACCTAGATCCAATGAGTGCTAAGCATTCCATTAATTCTCATGAGAGACGGGTTCGTGTGAACCACTACTCATGAATCATGGGTCAAATTTTTACTCTAGTGAGGGCAAAAGATTTACAATCTACCCAGAACAAGATCCATAAAGAGGTAATCATAAAAACATTCCATAAGCAGCCATTATGTTATTTGAAGTCTAATGAGTTTGTGTACATAGATGATATGCTCGGAGTTGTTCAGGGTTTTGCAAGAGTGTTACAAAGGAGAGTATGAGAAATTCATGGCACAAAAAATTGTTCCAGTTGTGGGAGATGTGTCAATAGATGACGATATGGGGATTCAAGAAGAGCAAAGAAATGAAGCTTGTTTCAAGGTCGATATAGTTGTCAACCTTGCAGCCACCACAAAGTTCTATGACAGGTTTGATATATTTGTTTCTACTTATTTATCATACAAGACCATCCAATAGTTATAGCATTTTAACATGTTAATATTGTTGAACCAGGTGAAATTCAGAGATAGTTCATTTATTGCAAACAAATGATTTTAGGTCCATTGGCCCAATATTACACTAATAAATATAAAGATATAACCATTCTGAGCATGTATAATACACAAATTATTTGGATACAATAATTCAATTTGAATAGTTGTATGTGTTGGGACTTTTTCATTGCTTATTGTGATGTAAAAAGTTCAGTACATGTACATGATAATAGATCTATAAGTAAAGCTTTCTGGATAGGGTTTTTTTTTTTGGTTGTACTTTTGATAATAAAATAATAATTATGGGAACAACTTGACAGATATTGTGCTAAATAGTGTTCATTTTCTTTATTTGGAAATACAAGTATGATGTCTCCCTGGGTGTAAATGTGGTTGGGGCTATTAACACTATAAATTTCTGTAGAAAATGTCCAAATCTGCAAATCCTGATTCACGTCTCGACCAGTATAGCTTTGTTTCTAAGATTATAGCTAGTTTTATTTATCAATAATTGAAGTGGGTTTTGGCTTCCAATGTCGAGCACCATTGAGAGAAACTCTTTGAATGTTTCTATCTCAGCATATGTAAATGTGGCCGGGAGAAGTGGTATAATTGCTGAGGAAACTATGAAAATAGGATCAAATGGAGTTACACTTGGGCCAGATGATATAAAAGGGGAAATGTATTTGATAACAAAGACTTTGGAAGAGATGAGAAGCAGTCCTCAATTATCTGGTACCAAGGCTGAGAGCAAGCGAATGAAAGAACTCAGGGAAGAGAGGTAAAGTAGGGTAAATAAGTTTGCTTTGTAATGTGTGACTGAATAAGTTTTTGAGGTAGTGCAAAATTGGTTCCACTTCAAATATGAGGAAAAGACCCCATATTTACCATATTTACACATTGCTCCAAAATTTACCGCAAGGTCGTACAAAACCCAGCAATGGAACTCATGCTAGAGCCATTTTTTGTCTCTCAACCTTGTTTAGACCAATGGACTAGTCAGAGAGGAAAAATTTATTACAAGAAATTAAAAAAAATCCTACAACATAAAATAACACACAAAAGAAAGCTATATACAAAACACTAATTAAACATGTGCAAATCTTTATCTTGGATCAATCCATGGTACATAGGATGACCGAGTTCTTCTCACTTTTCCCAGTTCACATAATACAAGATAGGTTCCTCTGTAATTTTCTTTTTAAGCATAAGAAATCTTTTATTAGTATCTTTTGTCCAATAGAATTTCTTTTTATCTCTCTTAATGGTATGATCCACTATTGGAGAACAAATCCCACTAAAACTTCTTATGAATTTTCTCTAGAAACTAGCCAAACCATGAAAACTTCTTACCTATAACATATTATTAGGGGTGAGTCATTCAAAGATTTCTTTTATCTTGTCCTTTTCCATATTTAGTCCCTCTTGTGAGATGAAAAATCTCAAGTAAACCAATTATGTCTTTAGGATTGTACACTTTTTGAGATTGATTAGTAGCATTTTTCATGTAGATTATGTAATACCATCCTTAAATGTTTCAAATGTTCTTCCTTTGAACTACTACATACCAAGATGCGATCCAAGTATACTATGACAGACTTACATGTGAAATCTTTAAGAACCTCGTTCATAAGATGCATGAAACCTCTAGGTTTTTTTTTATCTCTAATGTTATTTACCTCTAATGCTCTTTACCTCTAGGTTTTTTATCTAGAAACATTAGAGTCATCATGAAAACTAGAGGTAAATTCATCATGAGCTAATCCTTTGGCATGTTGGAATACTATACACCTCTCCAAAAAAATCTTGACATCATTTCCCATGCTTTTCCAATAATAATGTGAGCTTAATTAATCCAATGTCTTGTTTTGTCCAAAATGCCCTACTAAGCTGCCACTATTTTGTTCCTTCAACATGTTATCTCTCATAGAGCTTCATGGAATGAAAATTTGGCTGCCCCTTAATAATATGGCTTCTTGTATCATGTACTCCATTAAAGGACTTCTATCAATACTATAGGTTTTTAAACAAGCTTTATATTCATCTTTGAAGTCCCTATCTTCTTTTTACATCTCCTTCAAGTCATCAAATCCTATAGGATTCATACACTTGATTAAATTACTTCTAAAAGTTTGATTTCCATGCTAGAAGAACAAACAAAGATTTTGCATTAAAAATAATCTTTCCCTAAAATCATGTTTGTATAGGAATCGTTGAAGGGGCAGCAGTGGTACTAATACTATGGTGAAGAAGATTTGGCACATGATGAGGGCGAGGGCATCGAGAAAGTAATGAATGAAATAGGGTGGGACTTCCAAAACTAAAAGGAAGTGGAATCCTTAGGAAGATATGCTTTTACTTCTAGCAACAAAAGTAGAGAATAAATTGTTGCAGGACATCAAAGAAAGCAGCCCATTCCAATATCTTTGAAATGACTTCTTTGCATTGATTCGATGCAATTACTTCACTGACTGGGTTTTCCTTCAAGATAATAATAAATGGAGGAATATTGTATAGAACCAGGTACCTTGATGTTGTAAAAGGAAAAGAATTATCAGACACAAGTAATCTACATGTTTCCCATGACTTATGTTTTTCCATTGCCTGTCATATAAGCTTCTATTTTATAAATATAGTACAATTGACCACAACTTCATTTCTATGACTCTCATTGTGGATTTTGGGGTTGAATGGATTGATTTTGTTTTATTGGTATGGTCTCAAAATGTCCTTCAACTTGTCATAAAAATGGTGTTAGAAACAGACTAGATCCTTATGACTAGTGCTAGACTTACAAGCCCTAGTCTTCATAGACTTCATAGAGGGCAGGCGACCTCAGAAAAGGTTGGGACGTAGACCCAAAAAAAAGAAATCCTTTTTCAAAAAAATAGGGATAAATGCTTTTAGACAGGAATGGGCACATCATGACAATAAAACCAAAGGACGATATCCCAACATGAAATACTAACAACATATACAAGGCTTCAAAATTATTTCTTAGCTGGTAGTTTGAAACAAAGCCTAGTGCACAACTAGAGACAAAAGCATCATTATTATTCACCAGGAAACAGAATAAAAGAAGCATAAAATTTTGTTTTAGACAATGGACGGGGCATACCCAAACAAGAGAACAAAACAAACATCATTAAATATCAATAGAAATGAAAGATTGATGACTGAGCATCTAGGCAAGATAAATAATTTTGGATTCAACATGGATGCGGAAATAAATCATTACAAAAGAAATTTGGACATAATTATTTGATACATACAGTTGTGAAAATGAGACCCCAACGGCTGCAAAAATCCCTCTCGGTGCTATTGAACATAGAAATGACCAATGTTTTCCTTTTTTTTCTTATATCTTGTTAACATCACAATTGCGACGTTGTTGGGTTATAATTCAAAAAAAAAAGCCAAAAACACATAACATTTTCCCGTTGTCACAAATTTCTGTCGTAATTTCACCCCAAATGTATTAGTGATTGTTGGTTAGAGGGAACCTGCTATAGCTCCTTCATTGGGTCCTGTTGCAGATGATGTTATTTGTAGTGCCTAGCTTTGAGTTGTGATTGATAGTGTGGGGGACATTGTAGTAGCTACCACATCCATATCAAGTGATCAAGTTGATTAGTACCTCATGTCTCAATGAAACTCCAGATCGTTAGGTGGAGCACCTTCTATTAGGATCGCAAATGACATGTATATTGTAGTAGGAATCCCTTCACTTTCTAGATTGCAGGGACTTACAAGAGAGATGACACATGTCACATTGACTAGTTTGGCTAGGGATCCATTGGATGCATATGCATTTATAGCAGCAGAGCATAATATCCCCATACTAGAGGTTAGATCTCGTGTGGGTACTATCAAATATGCTCAACCAAATCCTTCTCACCTAGATCGTGGCCATAGTCATAGTGCTCATGAGGATCCACCTACTAACCACTCTATTGCTATATAGGGAGAGGCATAGTGTATAGACCCTTCAGTCAATGTAGGGCATCAGTTCTTTGATGTTGGCCTTGACAATGTTGATTTTAGCATCACCACTATAGGTTATCTAGATTTGGTGACACATGATGATATGACTTCCATGCCATCTCATTTGGTTAGTCCATTGCATTCATCATTAGAGAGGCGTGTGTGGTCTACTCATGTTGTAGATGCAAAGTTGAGCTTGGACCAGACGCAACAAAATCTTGATACCTTGGTTGATAGGATTGAGGCCAGGGAATCTAATATTAGGTCCTAATAGGTCCTAATTTGTTCTAATTGAGTTTAATTAGGTCATATTAGTCCTAATTGGTCCTAATTGAGTCATATTACATCCTAATTGGTTCTAATTGAGTCTAATTAGGTGCTAATTAGTTCTAATAGGTCATATTAGGTCTTAATTGGTTCTAATTAAGTCTAATTAGGTGCTAATTGGTTATAATAGGTCATATTAGGTCCTAATTGGTTGTAATTGAGTCTAATGAGGTACTGATTGGTTCTAATTAGTCCTATTTCATCCTAATTGAGTCATATTAGATCCTAATTGATTCTAATTGAGTCTAATTAGGTGCTAATTGGTTCTAATTGAGTCATATTAGGTTCTAATTGGTTCTAATTAGTCCTAATTGGTCCTAGTAGGTCTAATTAGGTCTAATTAGGTCTTGATTGGGTCTAATTGGTCCTAATTAGTCCTAGTTAGTCCTAATTGAGTCTAATTAGGTGCTAATTTGTTCTCATTAAGTCTAATTGAGTTCTAATAGGTCATATTAGGTCCTAATTGGTTCTAATTGAGTCTAATTAGGTGCTAATTGGTTCTAATAGGTAATATTAGGTCCTAATAGGTCATATTAGGTCCTAATTAGTTCTAATCAAGTGTAATTGGGTCCTAATTGGTTCTAATTGATTCTAATTGGGTCCTAATAGGCCATATTACATTCTAATTAGTCCTAATTGGTCATAGATGGTCATAATAGGTCGTAATTAGTTCTAATTGAGTCTAATTGAGTCTAATTAGGTCCTAATTAATTCTAATTGGTCCTAATTGGTTCTAATTAGTCCTAATTGGTCCTAATAGGTCTAACTGGATCTAATTAAGTCCTAACTGGATCTAATTAGATCCTAATTAGTCCTAATTGGTCATAGTTGGTCATAGTAGGTCCTAATTATTTGTAATTGAGTCTAATTAGGTCCTAATTAGTTCTAATTGGTCCTAATTGGTTCTAATTAGTCCTAATTGGTCCTAATAGGTCTAATTGGCTCTAATTAGGTCTAATTAGGTCCTAATTAGTCCTAATTGGTCATAGTTTGTCTTAGTTGTAATTGAGTCTAACTCTGTCTAATTAGATCCTAATTAGTTCTAATTAGGTCCTAATTGGTCCTAATAGGTCTAATTGGGTCTAATTAGGTCTAATTGGGTCCTAATTGAGTCTAATTGGGTCTTAATTGGGTATAATTGGGTCTAATTAGGTCCTAATTAGTTCTAATTGGTCCTAATTGGTCCTAATTGGTCCTAATTGAGTCTAATTAGGTCCTAATTTATTCTAATTGAGTCGAATTAGGTGGTAATTGGTTCTAATAGGTTGTATTAGGTCCTAATTGGTTCTAATTAAGTGTAATTATGTCCTAATTAGTTCTTAGTGAGTATAATTAGGTGCTAATTGGTTCTAATAGGTCATATTAGGTCCTAATTGGTTATAATTGAGTCTAATTAGGTCCTAATTGGTTCTAATTGATTGTAATTGGGTCCTAATAGGTCATATTACATTGTAATTAGTCTTAATTGGTCATAGTTGGCCATAGTAGGTACTAATTAGTTCTAATTGAGTCTAATTGAGTCTAATTAGGTCCTAATTAGTTTTAATTGGTCCTTATTGGTTCTAGTTAGTCCTAATTGGTCGTAATAGGTGTAGTTGGATCTAATTAGGTCCTAATTGGGTCTATTTAGGTCCTAATTGGGTCTAGTTGTGTATGAGTGAATGTGACCTCAAATTCAACACACATGCAACATGATCATTACTCACATGATTAGATTACAGAAAATAATATGAGTTATTCAATTCAAAATTTGTAGTGAAGCGATCTGTTGCCTCCTATGTAGATGGGATGTTTTAAAGATTGCTCTCAGATCGAAAGCCAACAACCATAAGACCAAACTACAATGGAGGATTTTAAAAGCAAAACACATGCATTAAATCCAAAATGCAAGCAATCTAGCATGAATGCATGTAATCTAACAGGGGAATGCAAGTAATCTAATATGAGAATGCAAGTAATCTAATATGGATGCATGTAATCTAAAATGAAAATGCAAGTTCTTTTTAGAGTTTTCAAAGGAAAATGTGACTAAATCTAAGAACAAGTAAGTAAACTAAGAAGATGAGAAATGCAATATTATACTAAATGAACTAACTAAAATGATAACAATCAAAAGCTATGAATCTCAAAGAATGTAGTAGAATTTCACTATAATCTCTATGCTCTCAAAAATTCGATCCTTTGAAATGAAAAGGAAAGCTATTAAATAGAAAAAGAGGGGGAATCTCGCATGTAACTCCTTTTGCCACATGTCCTAAGTGACTTCATTTTCCATTAAGGCTCTTCACTTCTTGGACAAATAGGCATGGAATTATTTAATTAAAAAGTGGAATGTATGCCACATATGGGGGTGTGACTAATTTGAATAATTTGAATAATTAAATTCAAATATAGAGATGTCCACTCAAATAATTAAATGATATTAATTCCTTTTTGATGTGTATTAGCTAAAGGGGTAGATTTAATTTAATTTAAAGCACTTAGGACTTTAGAATTAAATTAATTTATCATAGGGATAATTTAGCTAATATAAGTCAAAGACTTTAGGAATTAATTTAGCATTTGATTATTGCAATTTAGGGTCTTTGCAACTGACATCAAGTCAAATAGAGTCAAGTAGGAGAGAGAAAATTGCCTAGGGAACTAGGACTTTGATGACATAGAATTGAAGAAATACACCAAAATTTGCCTGAAATAAATAGGTGCCAATTTTGGAGTATTACATTTTGCCCCTCTTTGAATTGATGTGCGAGCAGCGCGTTGATTCAAAGAATAGTCTAAAGTGAGAGATGATGAGAATTTCCAAAGTCTAAGTTAGATTGCAAAGACAACAGTCTTAGAACAGAACCAGGATCAAGGTTAGATTGCCCCAATACCAATTGATGAAGATGTAGATTTAGGACTGTCTCCAGAATTAGGGTTAGATTGCCCCAATACGTAGCTTAGCCCTCCGAGACCTAGGTTAGATTGCCCAGATAATGGTCTAAATGAGATTTTGAGAGCCATCTCTAGAATGAAGCTTGACTCCCAGGAATCAGGGTTAGATTGCCCCAATACCTAAAAGATTTCAAGAACCATCTCTAGAATGAAGCTTGATTCTCAAGGATCTGAGTTAGATTGCTCAGATACCTAAGAGATAGATGATAAGATAATAGGATACGAGGCATCGAGATGCCCCAAGCAATGAGAACTGAAGATTCAGATTAGACTCATTCAAGAATTGATTTGACAAGATTCAATGATGCAATCATCCTGCCCCCTCGGGAGCAAAATTGAAAGATGACACATTAGAAGATGATTGACAGCAAGAGATTACAGATAAAGATAAGATCAAAGATTGAGAAGAATTCAAAGCAGATTAAAGAAGCATCGAGAAGATGCAGAAGAAAATCAGAGCAATGCAGAGGTCTTGTTGACCAACTTTGACCATGGTTGACCAAATTTTGACTAGGGTTGACTTTGATGAGAAGAACAAAGAGATCTTGAGAACAGGATGCAAAGATGAGAGTCTAGTAGGAAGATGATGCTAGAAGGCTGACTGCACAAGCATCTGATCCCAAAGGGTCTCAGAATTTAAAACGCGATTTCAAGCTATGTAGAGATGTCAGATTTCGATTTCGATCCTGAAAACTTGTGCAATCATGATGAAACTGGGATGGAAGAGGAGAACCTCCGATGAACAAAAAGCAATCAAGAGAGTAGCAAGATATCATCTCAAATGCAAGCCTAAAATGGACATGCAAGCCTAGAAAGTGCAAGCTTAGAATGAAAATGTAAACCTAAGCTAAAGATGCAAGTCTAGAAAAAAAATGCAAACCCTAGGACTTGGTTGTTGGACTCCCCGTGTTTTCATCACAGAGCTGTTTAAGTTCAGAAAATTGGAAGATGTCATACAATTCTCACTAATATCACTATCATGAGAATATGAATATGACATAAGTCTTAGATTTGTCGGAATGAGGTGTAAGCATTAAGGCACAAGAAGCCAGAATGACCTGAACACCTATTCCTTTTAATCTAGTAAGTTAACATAAGCATTAGAACATAGATGCTAGAATGACCTGAATATTGCTTGCCACAAACACACCAAACATGCAAGAGTTCCTCCTTTTGCCAAAGATTGATCGCAGTGACCCTTATGTTCACTTAGCAGGACAAGCATTTACAATTTCACTAGTAGCAGAAAGAAGTCGCTCAAAAGACAAGGAGAAGAACCAACCTCACAAAAGCATCCATATAAAAGGAATCGAGGTATGCATGGCCATCCAATATGAGATGGAGGCTCTTACAGATGGACACCCCTCTTATATGAATTTTTTGGATCATTGGAACTAAACCAACAAGCAGAAAGCAAAGAAAGCAAATAAACAAACCCTCAAAGAAAACAAAGCTCAACATGCCTCAAAAGAACACACATTTAGTTTTAGTTTCATTTTATGCTCATGTTTAAGCGAATTGGAGTCAAATCAGAAAGATGACGTTTGAAGTCTCGATGAGATAATGACAATAGGCAGACACAGTGAGAAGCACTGGTGACTGATGCAAGGGAGAGATCCCAAAAGAGAGAGGTCGAACAAGAGCTAGGTATTAGTAGGCAGATGTAGCGAGAGTCGCTGGTGACTGATGATTGAAAGATTTTTTGAAAGCGATAGGACAATGCCCCCTAGACCAAGCGGGTGCCCCCAAGCGTGAACCAATTCCAATCTATGAAGAGTCGACCAAAAAATTGAAAACAACCGAAGGCAAGTGCATGAGCTAGCAAACCAAAGCGGGAAACAAACTAAAGTAGGAAACAAAGGAAGCAAACTAAAGCAAGAAACTAAGACCCAAGTGATGCCGAGAGACAATGTTACTTTAGGAAACAAGTGGCGCCTATTTACCAGGTTTTCACCAACTTGGCAGAGATTCTATTTTTGCTACCATGATGCCTGTTTACCAGGTTTTCAGCAATGGCACATTTTTTTCTTTTTCAATTTTTTTGTACTTTTCTCTTTTTTTTCTTTTTTTTTATTTTTTTGAATATCTCATTTTTTTGAATTTTTCATTTTTTCTTTTTTTTTTGTATTTTTTCAAATTTTCTATTTTTTTTGTATTTTTTCAAATTTTCTATTTTTTTGTATTTTTTCAAATTTTCTTTTTTTTTTTAGTATTATCAAGGCACTTGTTTGCCAGGTTTTCACCAGGATAATAGATACATCAAAGCACTTGTTTACCAAGGTTTCACTAAGATGATCATTTTTTCAGGATATTTTGCAATTTTTAGGATTTTTTTTGAGAATATACCATTTTAGGATTTTTTCAGGACCAATAAGTATGTACATGAGCACATAGAGAATGTCAGTTGTAGAACTTCTTCAAATGAAGAGTGTTGATTGGCTCTTTGAGTGCCTCTCCTTTAGTGGTGATCTCTGGAAACACAGTCATTTGTAGTAGTAGCCAGATGAGAAGTTGCAGAATTAGAACTAGATGTTGTAGCAGTAACAGGAGATCCAACCAGTAGTGTCCAACGATCAAGAGATCCATATTCAAGGAAAGATCACTTAATTGAAACCCACAAATATCCTCATAGACACACCTTAACTCTTTGTCAGATTTCCCATGCTCTAAATGCTTAGGAAGAGTACGTTCTAGATTTTCCTTAGTCGTGTCATTAGTAATAAGGAGATACTGATATGCACTTTGGGAAAAGGCAAGATGGAGTGAAGAGGGTAAAGTATGAGAGGCAAGGGTGATGGAATGGAGGGAAGTATGAGAATTTTGGAAGCTTGAATGATAACTTTGATTTTTCCTTTCTTTGGAATCCACATGGCTTTTGAATTTTTTCTTCTTTACTTTGAGGTTCTTTTGATGACAATTCCTGTAGAATGGATTTTGAGATCCATTTCTTATTTTATTTTCTGGCTTTTGATTGTCTTCTTCTTTTTGAGGACCTTTGCGGTCTTTTGAACACCTCTGTTGCTTTTCTTTCTTCGTAGTCACATTCGATTAGATGGGACATGGTGACCTTGAGATATAAGTGGATTCTTATTATTTTTGTTTTTATGTTGCACATCCAAGTTACTTCCAAAAGACTCAGGAATGGTGGATGAAAGAGTCTTATATGACTGGTGCAGGTGGAGAGGTGGAAATGGAAGTGGACGGGCCACTTTTTTGGGAGATGAAGAGGGAAGAGAAGTCAATGGGATGGGCTCAAGTGAAAATATATCAGTATCATCCTCATCATTCATGAATGCATCAGATAGATCAAGAAAGTAATCTTCCATAGAGCGTTGTCGATTGTGAGTTGTCTTAGAAGAGTCATATAAGTTTGGAGGAATATTATGTGAGCCTAACCAAGATGACCTATTCCAAGAGGTAGGTCCCCTTTCAGGTGGTAAGAGTGCATGAATAGGAACCATTTCAATTCTAGATCTACCAATATTCCATGAAGCTATAATAGAATGGGGTCTTACATACCCATGATTTGCAAGAGCAGTAGGAGTATAGCTTGGAGTAGATGGCCTAGGAGCCATAGGAATGATCTCCACGGGAGGGTGGAAAGGATCATCATCAATAGCTTGATCTGGAGGATCATAACTTTCTCCTCTTTTTGAGTTGTTAAGACTAGCATATAGGTGCATAGCATCAACTGGTATTTCCATAGTAGCATCTGATATAGAGTCCCATTCAGCTAGAGACATAGTTGGAGGTAGAATTTCTTCATTGTTGTCATCTAACATAGGAAGTGTTTCTTTAACAGTAGGATCTTGTTCAGTAGTAGAAGCAGTAGAGTAATCTGGAATAGGCATACCTTGGGGGATACCCAAGATAAGGGAATCATCCAACAGTTGCTCCCAATCAGTATGTGTGCCATTGGATTTGGTAGTAGTAGGAGTCTATTCAATAGTAGAAGTGGTAGAACAATCTAGAATAGGCATACCTTGAGGCATACCCAAGATAAGGGAAGGATCCAATAGTTGCTCCCAATCAATATGTGTGCCATTAGAGGTAGTGACATATTCAGTAGTTGCTATAGAAGTAGAAATCTATTCAGTAGAGTGTATAAAATCCTCTTGGTGAGGACCAAGATCATGTTCTTGAAGCACTTGAGAAGGTAGATAGTATTCTCTCTGGTAGTCTGGATCAAGATGTTGATCATTCAAAGGTCTTTCATATGTCATAGGCTGAATCTATGTTTCTTCATCATCTAAATCTGCATGTGAGTGCAAGCTACAGCTAGGTTTGTCAAGCCTATGGCCCTGATAGCCAATACCAAATCTATCTTCAGAGGGTTCTTCATAGGAATGCAGAGATGGAGGAAGAGCTATTAGTGTCAACATGGACTCAAATTGATATTCCCCCATGCCAATATCTTTGATCTTCAAGGTCTTTTCTATTTTTTTTAGCTTACCACCATAGAACTCAGTGGACTCTCTATTGGTGGGAACATAGCTATCTGTCATTTGGGTAAGCATCTTAGTAGAGCAAGTATTTAGGCTAGCACGATTGTCAATGAGGATGCGGTGGATATGCTTGGGACCTTCCATAACTTCAATGTGCAGGGGAGCATTATGCGGGTGGCTTGGAGAGTGATCATCTTCTACAGAGAAGGACAAATAATGAGGCGAGGTCAAATGACCCACCATAGATTGAAACTGGTCAAGATTGAGATCCTTGGGAATGTTTGCCTTGCTGAGGACTTTATCCATAGATAGTTTTGGTCTGAAAGTCGAAGGCTTGGGACCTTTGAGAACAATCTTCGCATGAGATTGAGGGATAGTATTCGCACAAGCTGGAGATAGTGTAGAGTTACAAGAGGGAAATGCAGGGCCTCACAAGACAAAGGGAGTTTTTGGTTTAGGAGCATCCTCACTCCTCAGAGCAATGATCATGTCACAGTACTCAACATCAATAGGTTCAATCTCATTGATGACAATGTCACTAGTATCATACATATAGTTGACCACATCGTTGGTACCTTTAGACTTGGATAATTCACTTTTCCCATGAGGAGGAAATGAGTCTTTGAATTCTTGATGATTTGAATCCTTGTTATGGTTCTGCACCAAAGTCTTATAAACCACATCAAGAGGTACTCCCAAGGAAGTAGAGTTACGCTTGAGTTGAGAGATCCAAGGTTTGTTTCTAGTGAATCTTGAAGGTGGTTGAGCTTCTGTTGTAGCCTTCTCAGTGACTTTGACTGTTTGTATGCTAGAGCTAAGATTAAAGACAGACTTTGAGGGTTTTGGCATCACATTGTCAACAACCCTGTCATTCATAACATCTATGTTTTTGTTGACAATCTTATCCTTATCCTTGTCCAAGGGAGAATATCCTTGCTTGTTATCTTTGTTCAAAGTCAATTCTCCCTTCTTGACCATAACTGTTTCTATCCTCACAGCCCACCTAATCATATTGTCAAAAGTGAGGGGACCTTGTAATCGTACTTGGTATCCAAAATTTGGGACAAGATTGTCCAAGAAGATATCAAGCTTTTTAGACTCAGGTAATTCATGTGGATACTTCATGCATAGTTGTCTCCATCTTTGGAGAAATGTTAGGAGAGGCTCCCCTTGTCGTCGTTTCAAATCGCAAAGGTCCCGGACGTTGATTGGATATTGAATATTGTGGGATTGATCATAAATCTTATCATTTTAAGATGGACCATGACCTTGGTCATTCTGAGATTGCTCATGAATTTTGTTAAATTTACCTCCCCTTGGGAAGTGCAATGGATCTCCCATATTGTTGGTAGTATTCTAAGAGATCGTGAAAGAGTCGATAGGTTCAAAAGAATTAATAGGTTCGATTTTAGAAAGTGACCCTTCAGAGTCTTGCTAGTCTTGAAACAATGGGTTATAATATTCTTGAAATAATAAGTCAGACTGTATCTAAAATAATGGATTGTAATACTCTTGGAATGAGGAGGAATGTGAGGATCTCTCACAAAGTTCATATTTCATAATAGATTTGGAATGACCTATGTCTTGATTACAAGGTTTACTTTGATTTTGATCAGCATTCTGAATGGGATAAGTCTTTCCACTTCGAGTCATGACAGTCATAGATGAAGATGTAATGAGCAAAGATTCAGGATAATGCTAGACTCTGTCTCTAAGATGACATAAAGGAGATAAATGGCTAGAATAGCCAAGATGCGAGATGAACCAAGTACGAATCGTCAAAAGAGGAGTGGCTAGAATAGCTGAGATAAGACTATCACAACACAAGGTACAAAAGACATAAAGAGATAAGATGAATAAATGAGAGACAATGCAAGTCAAAGCAAAGATTGATCGATTCCTAACTCGAGACAACTAGTTTCTGATGGTGAACAACAGGAAAATAGAAAAATAGATCACGGATAGAAGGCAAATCAGATTTATGTCATTGATCAAGCATGTAAGACAACAATCAAGGAGTTCAAGCAAACAGTCTTCAAGTAATGGGCAAGGGACAAAGCAACCTTGCGCATGAACAAGAATAGTGACTTAGTATTTCTACTCCCTAAGGACTCTACTTGTGTATGTTCTTGAGAATGTTTTAGCAGGCACTTAAAACACAACATCCTAGCAAGTTGTCTACAAGGCTATACATAGCTCTTCTAAAGGGAGTCCTCAATATACGCAAGGTACGTGAGGCCCAAATTCTTAGATGAGAAGAATTCAAAATCACACAATCGGGAGGAGACGGTAACCCAAATCTCCTCCTTCACTTCTCAAAGGTATAAAGTTCTTTGAAGCTTAGCCAAGAGTGAAATCTAATTCATTCCCAAGAGAGGTGTCTTTGGATTCACCTCTCGATATTTATACTCCATTAGAACATGGGAGTTAAGGTTATCCCTTGAGGTGATGAAATCCCCAAGCAGGCCTTCTAGAAATGAAAAAGTAAGTAATTCTCTATCAAAAGTATTTAGAGCACTAAAGGTGAAACACTTAACTCTTCAAGTAAATGTGAAGTGAGTCCAAAAGTGGAACATTTAACTCTTCAAGTGAATGTGAAGTGAGTCCAAAAGTGGAACATTTAACTCTTCAAGTGAATGCGAAGTGAGTCCACAAGGTGGAACATTTAACTCCTCACACAAACTCAAAGTGAGTCCAAAAGTGGAACATTTAACTCCTCACACAAACTCAAAGTGAGTCCAAAAGTAGAACATTTAACTCTTCACACAAACTCAAAGTGAGTCCACACCTTAGAAAACTAATGAGTTCTAAAAAGCACAAAAGGGTTGCCTGGTGGAACAATTAACGCTTCTTTCTATGTAGACCCCTCCCCTTTAATGTGGCCCTGATCTTACAACCACGGGGTGAAACGAGGGGCCGGAAAATGAGCGAGTCCAATAACCCAAGATAGCAATCTAGATCAATCACAAGTAATCTAAGACTGCTAATCAATACTACTCATAAGTGCCAGAGGGTTTGAATCATTAGATATTTAACTTTCCAAGTAAATATGAAGTGAGTCCACGAAGTGGTGCATTTAACTCTTCATGTAAAAAAGGAATGAATCTATGCCCTAGATTACTCAATGAAGTTTTTTTTTGATATTGGAACTAAGAATTACTTAATATTTAAAAGACAAGCATGCACTTAAACACAAACTTCTATGAAAATAAATCTATGTTCATTTATTTCTCATTAAGAGCATAAAAAATGTGTTCTATGAAAGCGTGTAACACTCAAGCCAAACACATGAGAGATTAATTTTATGTCCAAACCAAGTGTTATAGAGATTTTAAAAACTCACCTTAGGTCCAAAGATCTGCAATCCAGCATTTAGCACACATCCGAAAGTATAGAATCAAGACAAATCAATGGCAAACCGTAAGATATGTAACATTGCTGTCTTCAAGACAGTCTTTAAAGATTGATTTATTTGACAAATAAAATCACAATATTAAAATTTTTGGAAAGAATGAAGTTTTTAGCCAACATCAAGAACTATCATTTCGCAAAATTACAAGGTCTTATGATTCAATTTGGTTCCTCAACCAATAACCTTTTCAGACTGCCATTTTTCTGTCATAAACCAGATTTAAAACACCAGGCCCTACCTAGGAAATCACATATCTTTCTCAGAAAGAATCCAAATGAAACAAAACTAATTTAATAGTAACTATTAATGAATCTAGTTTCCAAATATGTAAGCTATTTATTTTTCTCACTCATAAATCATTTTCTAAGAAAAAATCATTGCCTGCAACTCCAATACAGATTGTTAAAAACCAGTTTTCACTCAAATGCCCATAACTTTCACAAATCTACATAAAAATGACTCAAACCAAAAAGAAATGAAAGATAATTCACATATATTTTCAATTAATATTATTATAGATACTGATTCTTCACAATTTGTCCGTACTAGATGTTTCAATCTGACTATATTCAAAGAATCTCAAATCTGCAAATACCCACTTTCACCAAAATGATCATAACTTATTCATTTCTTTATAAAAATGAACCAAACAAAAAGCATGAGAAATAGGATTTATAATTCTATCCATCCATTATTATATTACAAGGTTTCTAAGCTGTATATGGCCGTACAAGGCCTGGAACCAACACTAAAACTGAAAAACCAATCACGAATGAGGCTAGAAATTGATCTTTTCTGCCCCACGGTGGGCGCCAAAATGTGTATGAGTGAATGTGACTTAAAATTAAAAACACATGCAACATGATCATTACTCACATGATCAGATTATAGAAAAAAATATGAGTTATTCAATTCGAAATCCGTAGTGAAGTGATCTGTTGCCTCCTATGTAGATGGGATGTTTTCAAGATTGCTCTCAGATCGAAAGCCAACAACCATAAGACCGAACTACAATGGAGGATTTTAAAAGAAAAGCACATGCATTAAATCCAAAATGCAAGCAATCTAGCATGAATGCATGTAATCTAACAAGAGAATGCAAGTAATCTAATATGGATGCATGTAATCTAAAATGAAAATGCAAGTTCTTTTTAGAGTTTTCAAAGGAAAATGTGACTAAATCTAAGAACAAGTAAGTAAACTAAGAAGATGAGAATTGCAATATTATACTAAATGAACTAACTAAAATGATAACAATCAAAAGCTATGAATCTCAAAGAATGTAGTAGAATTTCACTATAATCTCTTTGCTCTCAAAAATTCGATCCTTTGAAATGAAAAGGCAAGCTATTAAATAGAAAAAGAGGGGGAATCTCGCATGTAACACCTTTTGCCACATGTCCTAAGTGACTTCATTTTCCATTAAGGATCTTCACTTTTTGGATAAATAGGCATGGAATTATTTAATTAAAAAGTGGAATTTATGCCACATACGGGGGTGTGACTAATTTGAATAATTTGAATAATTAAATTCAAATAGAGAGATGTCCACTCAAATAATTAAATGATATTAATTCCTTTTTGATGTGTATTAGCTAAAGGGGTAGATTTAATTTAATTTAAAGCACTTAGGACTTTATAATTAAATTAATTTATCATAGGGATAATTTAGCTAATATAAGTCAAAGACTTTAATTTAAAGCACTTAGGACTTTAGAATTAAATTAATTTATCATAGGGATAATTTAGCTAATATAAGTCAAAGACTTTAGGAATTAATTTAGCATTTGATTATTGCAATTTAGGGTCTTTGCAACTGACATCAAGTCAAATAGAGTCAAGTAGGAGAGAGAAAATTGCCTAGGGAACTAGGACTTTGATGACATAGAATTGAAGAAATACACCAAAATTTGCCTGAAATAAATAGGTGCCAATTTTGGGGTATTACACTAGTTAGGTCCTCATTGGGTCAAATTAGGTCCTAATTAGTCCTAATTGGTCATAGTCGGTCATAGTAGGTCCTAATTAGTTCTAGTTGAGTCTAATTAGGTCCTAATTAGTTCTAATTGGTTCTAATTAGTCCTAATTGGTCCTAATAGGTCTAATTGGGTCTAATTAGTTCCTAATTAGTCGTAATTGGTCATAGTTGGTGCTAATTGTGTCTAATTAAGTCCTAATTAGATTGAATTGAGTCTAATTAGGTGCTAATTCATTCTAATAGGTCATATTACGTCCTAATAGGGCATATTAGGTCCTAATTGGTTCTAATTGAGTCTAATTAAGTCTTAATTGGTTCTAATTGATTCTAATTGGGTTCTAATAGGTCATATTATGTGTCAATTAGTTCTAATTGGTCATAGTTTGTCATAGTAGGTCCAAATTATTTATAATTGAGTCTAATTATGTCTAATTAGGTCCTAATTAGTTCTAATTGGTCTTAATTGGTTCTAATTAGTCCTAATTCATCCTAATAGGTCTAATTGGGTCTAATTAGGTCTAATTAGGTCTAATTAGGTCCTAATTGGGTCTAATTAAGTCCTACTTAGTCCTAATTGGTCATAGTTGGTCATAGTAAGTCCTAATTAGTTCTAATTGAGTCTAATTGAGTCTAATTAGGTCCTAATTAGTTTTAATTGGTCATAATTTGTTCTAATTAGTCCTAATTGGTCCTAATAGGTCTAATGAGGTCCAATTGGGTCCAAATTGGGTCTAATTAGGTCCTAATTTGGTGTAATTGTTCCTAATTGGTGCTAATTAAGTCTAATTATG
Organism: Chamaecyparis obtusa; assembly: GCA_027943335.1. Lineage (NCBI taxonomy): Eukaryota > Viridiplantae > Streptophyta > Pinopsida > Cupressales > Cupressaceae > Chamaecyparis > Chamaecyparis obtusa. The sequence continues at coordinate 434,929 of BSBK01001589.1, forward strand.
TCTTAATTGGATCTAATTGAGTCTAATTAGGTGCTAATTGGTTCTAATAGGTCATATTAGGTCCTAATAGGTCATATCAGGTCCTAGTTGGTTCCAATTGAGTCTAATTAGGTCCTAATTGATTGTAATTGGGTCATAATAGGTCATATTACTTCCTAATTAGTCCTAATTGGTCATAGTTGGTCATAGTAGGTCCTAATTAGCTCTAATTGAGTCTAATTAGGTCCTAATTAGTTCTAATTGGTTGTAATTGGTTCTAATTAGTCCTAATTAGTCCTAATCGGTCTAATTGGGTCTAATTAGGTCCTAATTGGGTCTAATTAGGTGCTAATTAGGTCTGATTGGTCTGAATTGGTGTGAATTGAGTCTAATTAGGTGCTAATTTGTTCTAATTGAGTCTAATTAGGTGCTAATTGGTTCTAATAGGTCATATTAGGTCCTAATTGGTTTTAATTGATTCTAATTAGGTGCTAATTGGTTCTAATAGGTCATATTAGGTCCTAATTGTGCCTAATTTGTTCTAATTGAGTCTAATTAGGTCATATTAGTCCTAATTGATCCTAATTGAGTCATATTAGGTCTTAATTATTGCTAATTGAGTCTAATTAGGTGCTAATTGGTTCTAATTGGTCATATTAGGTCCTAATTGGTTCTAATTGAGTCATATTAAGTCCTAATTGGTTTTAATTGAGTCTAATTAGGTCATATTAGTCCTAATTGGTCCCAATTGAGTCATATTAGGTCCTAATTGGTTTTAATTGAATCTAATTAGGTTGTAATTACTTCTAATAGGTCATATTAGGTCTTAATTGGTTTTAATTGAGTCTAATTAGGTGCTAATTACTTCTATTAGGTCATATTAGGTCCTAATAGTTCTTAATTGGTTCTAATTGAGTCTAATTTGGTCATATTAGTCCTAAATGAGTCATATTAGGTCCTAATTGGTTCTAAATAAGTCTAATTATGTTGTAATTAGTTCTAATAGGTCATATTAGGTCCTAATTGGTTTTAATAGGTCATATTAGGTCCTAATTGGTTTTTATTGAGTCTAATTAGGTGCTAATTGCTTCTAATAGGTCATATTAGGTCCTAATCGGTCCTAATTGGTTCTAATTGAGTCTAATTAGGTCATATTAGTCCTAATTGGTCCTAATTGATTCTAATTGAGTCTAATTAGGTGCTAATCGGTTCTAATAGGTCATGTTACATCCTAATTGGTTCTAATTGAGTCGAATTAGGTGCTAATTACTTCTAATAGTTTATATTAGGTTCAAATAGGTCCTAATTAGTTCTAATTGAGTCTAATTAGGTCATATTAGTCCTAATTGGTCCTAATCGAGTCATATTAGGTCCTAATCAGTTCTAATTGAGTCTAATTCATTGCTAATTAGTTCTAATAGGTCATATTAGGTCGTAATTGGTTCTAATTGAGTCTAATTAGGTGATAATTACTTCTAATAGTTCATATCAAGTCCTAATTGTATGCACCCTAAAATGGTTGCCTAGACTTTGGGCCCCCATTCAACAATTTGTCAATTTTCTGAATCAACATTTTCAGCTTAATATCATTTTCCTTGATCAAATCCTAATTCTATCATTGATTCAATTATATTATATGGATTAACCATTTTATCCTAAGTCTTTATTTAATGGAAATGAATATTTCCTTCCTTTTATTAAATAAAATGTCCCCACTTCTCCTCTTATCCTAAGTTGCACAAATAAAGCATTATTCCTATTTTATAAAACAAGAAAAAGTACTTTTTGTCTCATATGGACACAAAAATCAACACTTATTTTCTCATTGGAGGATATTTATGCACATGGAATAATCCTCTTTCAAGCTCCACCCTTGATTAAATCTTTTGCCTCTTTATCTCCATGGTCCATTCCTTTTCATTTCTTATAAAAGGAGAGCTCTCTTCTTCATTCTAGGTCAATCTTTTTATGCTAATGTTATGCTACAGGTTTTCTATGTCACTTTGGAGCTTTTGAAGATTTGGAGCATTCTTGGCTTTGGTATCTACATTTGATTCTTAGTTTCATTCTTGCATTTTAGTTTCATTATCATGGCATCCATAATTTAGATTTCCTTTCAAGCTTTAGGATAACTCAGATAGCTTAATAGGAAGGATTGTAACACTTGCATCTTTCATTTCCATAGTGTAGCTTGCATCTTCATTTATAGTTGCATTACATTGCATTTCATTTGATTCTTGGGGATATTGGCATTCTTTCCCTTGTTTTCATTTGAATCTCCCATTGTGTGGTTTACTAGCAAGGTTATAGGCCTAATAGCTCTAGCTGAGAGAAATATTCATACTATCCTTGTGACTCCATGCATACAGAGCTATGGATCAATTTTTGAGACCTCATTCTTGAGTGTTCTTGATTGTAATGATTCTTAGAAGTGCACTATTTTGTGTGTACATTTTTGGCACCCACCGTGGGGCAAAGCATTAGTGTTTTGTCCTTAATTTGTTGCATTTCCGTTAATTTTTTGTCAATTTTTTAGCTTCATTTTCAGCTCTCAAGTTTTTCAGTCTTAGATTATCGTGCGATACTTTGCCAGTATCACGTGATAGTTTCTATATGGTGGTGTGATACTTTACCAGTTAAAGTATTGCATTGTTTGAGACATTCTATCACACTATTTGAGACATTCTATTGCCTATAGGACAGTAAAGTATCACCCAAAAATATATTATCGCCCCAGTATACTATAAAGTATCGTGCAATATTTGTAGTGACTGTACTATCACTTGTACCTGGTAGTGAGTTGTTTCTTGGTCCTTTCTTGCTGAGTTTTGGTCTAATTAGCTTGTTGGTTTGATTCATTGTGGTTAGGCAGAGTTTAGTTGTAAATTTCATTTGAATTTTGATTTTGCTAACCTTGTGGGGCTAACTAGTGGTTGTAGGTGCCTCTTGCTTGAATATTTGCCAAAAATTGCATGCACAAGGGCTACTAACAGTTTTTGTAGGGCTGCCCAAGCATAAAAACAAAAAAAAAAGTGTTTTTGTTATCTATTTCATTTCAAGCGTGGCAATTCCTAGTTATTTCATTTTTATAGGAACTTAATACCTTGTTGTAGGAATTTTGAGGTGGTAGGAGAGTATGCTCTTCACCCTTGTGGTGAAACATAAATCTTGACCCATCTTGAGATTTTGAAAGAAAGGGGGTAATTGAATCCTCTTTTTGGTGTGTTTGGGAAAAAATTTGAGATAGGGGAGTATGCTCTTCACCCTTGTGGTGAAACAAAAACCTTGAACCTCACAAGTTGATCCACTTTTTGTTTAGTTCTTAGAATATTTTAGTGGGCATGCTCCTGAGCAATCAAGAGGAATGACCCAAGTGGGGACAAGCCTTTTGTCAGCTATTCTGACCCACTATAAACTTAAGACTATCAAGGACACAAAATCTTGGTAGACATAGTGCTTGTCTTCACTTGATGTGAGTACTTGTGGGATTGTGACCATGAGGAAAGTGTTGAGCAAGAATGCTTAAGGTACTCTTATGGTCATGAGGTCTATTACTTGCCACAGGGTAAGGAGTCCCTTTGGGGAGCAAGAGGGGTGCTATGAACGGAAGCCCTTACTAAAAACCATTAGAAAGAAGCCACTTTATTTTTCTGCTTAGCTTCTTGGTGCAAGGATTGATCCAAGTGCAATAACTCAGATCACCCCAAGATTACTCACCATATGTGTTCCTTTGGTTGTGTCATTAACACTTCCATGACAAAGCCAATATCTATTGTGGGTAACCACTTTGTGTGAGGCAATGGAGCATCAAGTTGTGGGCCAAGTTGTTAAGTATTGAGCCTTTGTCCTTCTAGGTAGCAAGTGCTTGAAGTGTTCTCGTTGTGATATACCCGTGTAAACATTCTTGCATATTCAACATCATGGTAGTATTCATAGGTTTTTTCAATTTTGATATCACAATTGCTTTTCTTGGCAAGGTTTCTTTTGCCCTTGTTTCAAGTGTTTGAAGACATGTTTAATCCCATATTGTTTGAAAACTTTTCCATTTACTACTGTAATTGTGATTGAAATTTAAAAAAACCAACCTTCAGCCTGAAATTTTGATCAAATTGCCTTAAAAACTAAGATTTTACACTTCACTAGTCAAAGAATCATACAACACTAGAACAGTATCACACCTTGTACTAGGAAGTATCATGCAATAGTTCACCTCTGGAAGACTATCGCACCGCTTGCCTAGAAAGTATCGCCCAGGCTGCCTGGAAACTGTCACCCTACTTACGTTGAAATATCACCTGGAAAAATTGTATCACTCTATTAGCCTGGAAACTATCGCACAGAGTCCTTTTGCTATCTCACTGCTACTTGCAATCCAAAGTTGATTTGTGTCACTTCCAGTCCTCCTTGGTCAGTCCAGATCTCAGATCTTAGGTGTTGTGACATGTTGTTCAACATTCAAATGAACTTCAATGGTATCAATTTTCACAAGATGACTCTTGGTCTTCTTTCTTCCACATCTCTCATGTCTTCCTACTCTCCCATTTTCATCCATTCTCTTCCTCCTTCATGCTTCTTCCTCTTCTTCCTAAATTCTTCATGTCTTCTTGATTCTTTTCCTCTTATTTTCTAGTCTTACTTTCTTCTATTTCATTCCTTCTATTCATTTCTTCCATGCTTGATTCCTCCTCTTCCAGAACCATGAATTTCAACTACCTTGTTATGGAACCTCTCTTGAGAATAGATGATCTCAAACTCATTGCTCAATTCAAAGAGTTTTATTCCTCCAATAGTCCTTCTAGATATTGCATGAGTGATGGACTTAAGGAAATGATAAAATAAAAGATGATTGAATCAGACACCTTTACTAGGATTATAGACATGATTCTTTCATGACCTTCTTCTTCCAAACATTCTTCATCATCTAAGTCTTCTCATTTGAATTCTTCATCTTCCAAGTCTTACCATGACTCTTCTAGACATTATTCAAATTCTTCATCTTCCTAGTCTTATCGTGATTCTCCTAGACATTATTCCTCATTATTAAATTATTTTTCCTCCACTCAATTTTCACTTTCCTCTTCTTCACAATCTCATGCCTCTTCTACTTCTCCCAAGACTCTTACTCCTCAATATGAGCAATATAGTAATCCTTGTGATACCTCTCCCATGAAGAGTGACACACCCACCTTTGATGACTATGATGACTATTATGATGGCTATGATGATAAACCATATAGTCATACCTATGAAACCTTTATTCCTAAGAGTCATCCTCATCATGTGCTCATGCTTACTAAAGGGTCATCCTATCAGATGGATCGTGATGGTGATCCATATGATTTTGATTTTGAAAGAGACTTTGATGATTTCTATGAAAAATACCTTGATTATGATATTTTTACTACTACTAAGGACTATAAAATGCACCACGCTGATTTGAAACATCAATATTATAAGAATCAATCCTCTAAGAACATTCATGTTGAAGATAAAGATTACACTCTCAAGCAAGATCATGTTAATGTTGAACCTTTTTGTTGTGATGATTCCCTCCCATCTCCTACTTCCTCCAGTACCCATACATCTCCTAAAGCTTCTAAGTCTTTCAAATCTTTCACAAGTCCTTCATCTGACAAAGATCCTAATACTTTTCATGTAGTTCCCTACAGTTATCCTCAAGAGATATCTCTTAAAGAAATTCAAGCTAACCTCCACTTGGCTGCAAATACTTTCAATAATGCTAAACCTAAAGAGCCTAAGATTTTATACGCTATAATGCCTACTTCATCTAGTCCTTCACTATCTCTTCCAAAGTCTTTTATACAATTCCAACATGCTTCCTTGTCCTTAGAAGTGGTTCCATGTCAAGAGGACTCTAAAAATAAAGAAAAAAATATAAAGAAAGATCAAGATCAAGAACCCTCCATGTCATTCAATTCTTTTCATGATGTCTCTTATCCATTTCATGGTCCTTTGGATCCTCTACGCCCTTCCTCATTCATTCCACCATGTCTTAAGTCTTCTCCTAAGCAAGATCAAGCTACTACTTACACTATCGAGCTTATTGATAATCAAAACAACCTTACTCCACTTGTGCTTTCCAAAGATGATACTTCCATTAAGGTTATTAAAAATAGTTTTGTTACTTCTAATGTTAAGCCTATTGAAAATCAAGAGAACAATTATACGCTTATGCTATCCAAAGCTCCTTGTCAATATCAAAGTCATCCATCTTCTTGTTCTACCACTCCATGTTCGCTTCCACTTTCTACTCTTTCTAAGTCTTTGCAAGCTTTGAATAGTCCTATAAAAGAAGTTGCTCCTATTCAAGATATTTTTGATCCTATTGAAAATCCTAATGCTCACTCTAAAGATGCTGATGTCCTTGGTTGTCATATAAATGTTGATGAATTGGTTGATTATCCTTTTGTGTCTTCCACATCCATCCTTGGACTTCCTCCACTAATACCAAAGGCTTCACATCTTCCTTCCATCTTGGGCCCTTATGTCCCTTCACTTTCCTCTCCTAACTCTCCTAATTTATCATCCATCTTGGGTCCTTACATCCCTCCATCTTCTATCTTTCCTCAAGATCAACATAGATGCATACCCTTGAATCCTTTTCATCCACCCACCCATCTAAACCAGTCATATCCTCCTTCTTCTTCCACAAGTCCCAAGTCTTTTGGAAGTAACTTGAATGTTCAATACCAAAAAAATAAGCAATACAAGAATCTTTCAAAAAAAGAATATCACCATGTCTCCTCCAATCGACATGGAGGCATAAAGTCAAAAGAGATATCTAAGAAGAAAACTACAAGACAAGTATGGGTTCCAAAATCCATCATTGAAGATATTCTCTCTAAATCATCAAAAAGAAATGAAAATCCTACGGTTATATGGATTCCAAAGTCTCTCTTGAAAGAGTCTGATGTTGAGAAACAAGTGAAGTTGACATTCAAGCTTCCAAAGGCTTCCACTTCATCTTCTAAAAACATTCTTCCATTCCATGTGCCTAAACCACAACCTCTGCTATCTATTCACCATATTCCTTTATTCACATTTCCCCCATCCTCTCACCACCCTTCAAGGTGTATGTTGATGTTGATCTTTCCTTCCTTTCCATCTACCCTTTCACAGTCCTTCCATTCATTATCCTTCTACCTTCTATCCTTTTTCCTCATTTGCCTATTCCTCCTATCTTCCAACCTTACTCACTTTACATAAAACCTTATCCTCCATTTTTCTCTTCCATCTTCCTTTCCCTATCAGCATCTTTGAGCATATTATTTTGAATCCTTGGCATATCACAATTTATCCTTTCAAGGAGCATTATCGAAAAAGATTGCCTTCTTCCAAAAAAAAAATTAAAAAAAATAGAAAAATTCAAAAAGATGAAAAAATGAAAAAATTGAAAATGTGCCTTGGCGGAAACCTGGAAATAGGTGCCTTGGTAGCAAAAGTAAAAGAGAAATAAATTCATCCTATGGTGAAAACCACTCCCTTATGGTACCTTGGATAAGTACCGGGATGAAAACCTGGTAATCAGGCATCATGCATAGTTCTTCTACCTATTTCATCCATTCCATCTTCTCTCTTTGATTTTGACAATGTTGACCTATACACGAACATTTGGCTATCTTGTGGGCTATCTTCCTATGATCTTGCTTTCATTCCTTTCATGTTTAGTCTATATTTATTTTCCTCCATTTGTTCTAGCCTTTCGCTATCCTTTTCCCCTATGGTCTTGATCTAATAAAAAAGAGTAAAACACAATGATATGAAGCCTCTTGACATGTCTACTCCTTTGGACTACATCCTTTCCTTCTTTTACATTACACTTTTGTGACTTATCCTATGCTAGCCTTTCATTGCTTGTCAAAATGTGCTTTACATTATAATTTTTCATTAGCTTGGGTACTCTTGAGGAGTTTTCCCTTGTGGATTTCTTCCCTCTATTCACCTTCATTCTCCTTTCCTCCATCTCATTCACCAGCTTGCCATCCATCTTGTCCCTCACCTTGCTAGACATTAGGACTACATGATGTTATCTTTCTTGGGATTTGGATGCCCATTCTATTTGGGGGTATCCTTTGTACATACTTATTGATCTTGAAAAAATCCAAAAAAAAATAATATATTGTTAAAAATTCTAAAAATCATAAAATGTCCTAAAAAAAGGAGCATCCTAGTGAAAACCTAGTAATAGGCGCTTTGATGTCTCACCAAAAAAAAATTAAAAAAATAGCAAAAAATTCAAAAAAATAGAAAAAGTGCCTTGGTGAAAACCTGAAAATAGGCACCTTGGTAGCAAAAATCTAAAAAAATGAGAAAAAGAGAAAAAAATGCAATAAAATCCAAGTGGTGAAAACCTAGAAATAGGCACTACTTGAGGCCTTTGCACCCCTATTTCTTAGCATGCGTCCTTGACACTTAGCCTTTCTCCATCATGCTTTGACCTTGTTGCCTTGGTTTGGAATTGGTCTTTGTCTTTGTCTAGGGGGCATAACTGTGTTAGCTTTGGTCTCTAGGATGCATTGGTCTTTAGGACATCCTTGCAAACAGTGTTTTTCAACACTCCCCCCAACTGTGTTTTTTAACACTACCCTAGCATCAAGTGTTTCTCACCACTTATCAGATACCTTACCCACAGTCTAGAATGATGCGATATCTCTCACTAAGTAGATGTGATACTCAAAGTTTGACTCTATGACCTACACACACGCACTTAAACACTTGATGCACTGAGACTTGTTTGACTTTATTTTCTTTATGTGTTGTCTATGATGATTTCTTTGATGAGTGTTCTCTCCCAAAGATAGTTTTTGATGTTGCATAGCTAGAAGACTGAGGGAATGAGAACATGTTTTATTTCTTTTTCTGCTTGTGGGTATATTTTGTTGGTCCTAACTGTCATTAGCATTTATGCTTGATCTACTTGACACTAAGAAACTACAAGGTATTTTTCTTGACTATTTTTTGTGAGTGCATGCTTGTAGCCATCTTGACCTTCTTGTGTCTCAATGCAAGCATAATCTTGCTATATCAAACTTAGGGAACCTCACTGCATTAGTCATCTTGACCTATATGTCTTTGGTGCCTAGGTGGGATTTCCACATTCCTATTTGATATAGATCATATTTAGATTCACATAGTTATACTAGTGTACATTGTATGATCTTACGATGCTACCAATAAACACTCAATGATGATTATTAGATGTCTATTAGCTTCGTAACCTTGCAAGTAAACCACCTTTCATAGTAGCTTGCATTTTTAGGTTCATGTTAGATTAGTTTTGCATCTTCCATATGGAGAGAGTTCTCCTTTCATCTTTCATAGACTTTTCAGTCAACTACCCTCACCTTTTAGTCCTTCTCGATTATGTCTTTCACTTCTTATTTTTCATCACATCCTTTTCTATGACCTTTTTACCCCCTTTTATAGCATTTTGATATTTTTGACCAATTTTCATAACATCTCAAAATTTCATAAAAATTGCACCCCTGGCTAATGTCGACGTCCTGGATCCATTTTCAGGATCCAAATTGAAATATGAGTTCATCCTAATAGTCAAAATCACATTTCAAATTTTCTCCTTCTCTTGCATAGTTGGCTGACCATTTGAGGCCTGATCCTTCGATCTTTGTTGGGGTATCTTCATCTCCATGTCTTTCAAACATTCTAGTCTTTCATTCATCCCCTTCATTTTCATCTCTCTAAGGTTTTGACTTCATCTTTATCCTATATCTTTTTCGGTCAAACCTAGTCAAACTTGGGGCATATCTTCACTGCTTGATGGTTATCCTATTGTCCTTCATCTTCGATTATGATTCCTAGTGACTTGATCAAGTTTATCAATTTTTTGTTCTCCTCTACTTGATTTCAATTTTGATTCCAAGGGGGTAGTACCTATCAGCTTCAATCTTTGATTTAGCTATATCATTCACCTCAACTTGATATTCTTATCTCCTACTTTAGACTTGATTATCACTTAACAACAATGATGTTGGTCTTGTCTTTTAGCTTATCTTTGCTAGCTTATTTTTGTCCTGATGTGTTCCCATCCGTCGAACACACATCTGGGTTATTTTGTGATCCCAAATCAATCTCACACTTCAATTCCATTCTTTGACTGCATGTGATCTTGAGTTGACCTCACATTAGTCAAAGAGGGGCAAATGTATGCACCCTAAAATAGTCACCTAGACTTTGGGCCCCCATTCATCAATTTGTCAATTTCCTAAATCAATATTTTTAGCTTAATATCATTTTCCTTGATCAAATCCTAATTCTATCATTTATTCAATTACTTTCTATGGATTGACCATTTTATCCGAAGTCTTTATTTAATGGAAAGGAATATTTCCTCCCTTTTATTAAATAAAAAGTCCCCACTTCTCCTCTTATCCTAAGTTGCACAAATAAAGCATTATTCCTATTTTATAAAAAGAGAAAAAATACTTTTTGTCTCATATGGACACAAAAGTCGACTCTTATTTTCTCATTGGAGGATATTTGTGCACATGGATTGCTCATCTTTCAAGCTCCACCCTTGATTAAATCTTTTGCCTATTAATCTCCATGGTCCATTCCTTTTCATTTCTTATAAAAGGAGAGCTCTCTTCTTCATTCTAGGTCAATCTTTTTATGCTAATGTTATGCTGCAGGTTTTCTATGTCACTTTGGAGCTTTTGAAGATTTGGAGCATTCTTGGCTTTGGCATCTACATTTCAATCTTAGTTTTATTCTTGCATTTTAGTTTCATTATCATGGAATCCATAGTTTAGATTTCCTTTCAAGCTTTAGAATAACTCACATAGCTTAATAGGAAGGATTGTAACACTTGCATCTTTCATTTCCATAGTGTAGCTTACATCTTTATTTCTAGTTTCATTGCATTGCATTTCATTTGATTCTTGGGGATATTGACATTCTTACCCTTGTCTTCATTTGAATCTCCCATTGTGTGGTTTACTAGCAAGGTTATAGGCCTAATAGCTCTAGCTGAGAGTAATATTCATACTATCCTTGTGACTCCATGCCTAAGGAGCTATGGATCAATTTTTGAGACCTCATTCTTCAATGTTCTTGATTGTAATGATTCATAGAAGTGCACTATTTTGTGTGTACACCAATAGGTCCTAATTGTTTCTAATTAAGTCTAATTAGGTCATATTAGTCCTAATTGAGTCATATTAGGTCGTAATTGGTTCTAATTAAGTCTAATTAGGTGCTAATTAGTTCTAATAGGTCATATTAGGTCCTAAATGGTTTTAATTGAGTCTAATTAGGTGCCAATTACTTCCAATAGGTCTTAATTAGTTCTAATTAAGTCTCTTTAGGTGCTAATTGGTTCTAATAGGTAATATTAAATCCCAATAGGTCCTAATTAGTTCTAAGTGAGTCTAATTATTTCATATTACTCCTAATTACTCCTAATTGAGTCATATTAGATTGTAATTGGTTCTAATTGAGTCTAATTAGTTCTAATTATGATAATTGAGTCTAATTAGGTGCTAATTGGTTCTAATTGTGATGGGGAGATTGGGATAGACTAGCTTAGTCTATGCTCATTGGTCCTTATCTTGGATCACTAGTGTGCTCTTCTCACACCCTATGGTCTCTATAATTCCTCTTCTCACTAGGATCCCCTGACCTAGCCCAATCTAACCACCATTAATGAACTCTCCTTTCTCTTACCTTTCTTTCACACTTTCTAGCTTCATATCCTTAGATAGGCTAATAAGGGTTTCTTGGCTTGCTCTCCATGTCAAGCTTTGAAAATTTTGAAGAAGACTTCTAAGGTGTTTTTTCATTCAACAAAGTGACTCCAAGGGGTTAGGTAAGTTAGCTTGTTACCCAATCTCATACTTTCTTTCCAAAATAGGGCTACTAGGAAAGAGCCCTAATTAGGCCTCCTCTCCAGGTTTTTAGGACTTTTGACCCACTTATTTCCCCAAATAATGGCTGCTCTTCCACAAAGACCTCCATTCATATTCCCATCCCTCAAGGATTTTTAAGGTTTTAGGTCTTCAACTATTCATACAATGCCCTAACTAGAAATGAGGGTTTCTAGGGCTTTTTAAGCTTGATAGAGTCATAGAGTTAGTTTTCTTGTATAAACACCTTTAATGGATTGGTGGGAACCTCTCCTTCACACCAATTAATTTTATCTTATGCCTATTAAACTCCTCCAAAGGGTTTTATCTAAAGTCTTCACCCTTGTCTTCTAGAGCTTTCACAACACTGACCTCACCTAGCTGGGCACAGTCCAGGCTCACCTAGGGCTTGGTCAAATAATTGCTTGCACACAAATTCTAGGGACTTTCTTGCATATATGTATAGTATATGGTCCATACTACCATATCCCAAGATTCCATGGTGTTTCCATAGTGGGGATAGGAGTTATAGGCCCATATTTACATACCTCTTGAAACTAGACAGAGGACTCGTGGTTTCAAACTATAAACAAGAACACACACAAACTTGCAGAGAAATTAATCTAAAAGCTTTCAAAATGAAATAAAATATAGAAATTCAAATGTACAATGCCAAATATCTTATGTGCTATTTATTCACTCTTCAAATTCATGCCATTAGCATTGACTGGCACACCAAATTACAGTCACAGTCTCGTTTTACTAACTTAGAGTCATACACAATGACCTCCAACCCTTGGATTAGGTTTTTTCCAAACATAAATAGTCTTTTCCTTGGGATTTGAGCCTAGTTAGGGCTCCTAACCTCTTGGGTAAGGTTTGGACGCGAATTGGGAAAAGTTGCTATGCAACTTTTTGAGCAACTTTTGTTGCTTTAGCAATTTTTGCTCTCTTCACATCCTAAGACCATTCTTAGGTGCCAAACAAAGTACACATGTTCTACAACAATAAAAACCCCTATTTAAAGACTTTGATCTATTCAAAGGTCATGTGACATCATTCCCTTAGTCACTGAACTATCACAAAGAAAGACACAACTATGACCCTAGGATCCTAACTAGACCATACACACACGAACTGAGCTCATGGTTCTTAATATATTTACAAGACTTCATCAAGTATTTCTTCACAAAAAAATTTATGATGGTGGGAGCCCTTAGAAGGGTGCTCCTGCACCATACTCCCCCTTAACATAGATTAAGGCACTTTGGGGTCAATAAGGGGTAGGTGTTGGAAGTATGAATGGGAAAGTAACACTGAGAGGGGGGCATGAATCAGTTATTACTCATCTCTATATCTTATAAACTATTAAAAATTTATGCATCATGCAAATAAATCTTGATCATTCTAAGTACGATAACATATCAAGTAGCATTCATGAAATCACACATAACACAATAATTTTGGTAACCCAGAAACCCTTGAAAGGTAAAATTGGGGTGGGGATGACACCCACAAATCTTCACTACTGCAATAATAAGTTTTTCCTGTTAGGGCTTACAAAATGTGATCAAACATGACCTACCCTATAATATGTCTACTCAATTAAAAGCTAAAAGACTTGTTCAGTCTACCCTGTTAAGGGATTTATAAACTTACAATGAAGTAAGTACTCGGTAAAGAGATTTACAAAAACTCTGCTAGGACTACTTGGTTAAGAGATTTACCCTAATACACCGGCCAAAATGTCTCAGTACTTGATCTTTTAGTTTGCACTTGTATGCTGATTACATATCTTCTCTTTACTATATGTCTGTCATCTCTTCTATCTGATCTTTCTCAATTCTGCTCTTTTCATTGCTTTACTCAGTCACTAATCTTTGTCTAAATGCTTGACTATTCTCTTCTAATTCACACACTTATATCTATCCAGATCTTCCCTTTTATAGAAACAAAAATGTTTTATCACTTCAAGATCTACGATATAGATTTATTTCTATTGCCGCCTAAACTATACAATTTTCTGATTGGCTCTAGGATTTACATAGGGATCAATGATAATAACATAGATGTGTAATTACCTCCATCATTGTCTCAATAGACAAAATACAAAATATTATTATCACCAAAAAAGGTTTACCTCGATCATTGTGCCATTCCAGACTTGTATGTCAATTCTAGTTCACTCGGCATTAACTGTACTCGGTATCGGTTTGACTTCTCTGTCACTTGGCAATCATTGATATATGTAGCTTGAAAACAACTATACTCCTTGGCATATTACAAACATATAGTTACCATGACTTTACTCGGTAGTACTAGTACTTGATAATACAAAACTCAGCCTATACAAAACAACTCGATTGCAGTGATGACCGACCATGTTTGCCTAGATATGACTAAGTGTGAAAACACTAATGATCAAAAAAACTATAGCGATCTACAATCTCCCCCTCTGACATTAGTGGAAAAAACACTTTGTCATGACATTTATAATTACAATTTCAAAAGTATGTTTGTAATACCCTAATATTCCTATTACTCCCCCTGAGATATATATACATATTCAAAATTTTGTTACCTGTCCCTGTTCGTACTTTGTGTCATGATGATTCCCCCTTGTTTTTGACATGATTAATTTCTTCATCAATAGGAAGATCACAAATCTTCTCAAGAAATGGTTGATGCAACACCATGACCATGTATAGTGCATCCGTCCATGTAGTTGAAGCAAGGTTCAAAACTTTTGTCTACCCTTCTAAGTCGGCAACTAAGTTAATGAGTCCGTCGGTGGTCGACAGATTTGGATCAATCTGAATTAATGTTTTAGCGTTTGCCAATTTTCACTGTATAGCCTCAAGATGTGGTGTTAAGATAGTTTGAATAGAAAGTAGATGAGAATGAATCTTGCCATCATTAGCCATTAGCTCGGCTAATTTTCCTTTTTTTTGCATCACTTTCACATAATGTCCAGTACTGGTATCTAGATCCAGAGTTAGGGACTGACTTGTAGCTTTTATCTCTTGCTTGAGAGTCTCAAGCAAACATTGATTCTCATTTGTAAACAATTCCACACTACATATTGTGGCCAACAGAGACTGTCTATTCACAACTAATTTCTTAGTCTCTTTTACCAAATTCGATAGTTCAACCTATTTAACTGCTATCTTGAAAGATATCTTGTTTAGCATTTTGGTCTCAAATCACTTTTATGACCATTCATATAACTTATTACTAGTAGAACAAGCATCATTAGTAACTTTCTGGACAATATGTACAAGTTGTTCTAATATAGGAACAAAACTATTTACATCTGATAGATCATAAACTTCACTAATATATCCTTTATTTCATGAAGAACCTATTTTTGTTGATGCTCTCTGCAGAGTTCTACTTGCCTACTTTTTCTTGTCAGCAAATCTTTCATTATCTATAATTGTTCAAAAGAAAGATTATCTATATCCCATTTCGGTATAACAATGACTTCATCAATTGTTACCTCATCTTTATTCTTTTGTGCTCTTAGTGGGGTGCTTCCACTGGGCATTTGTATAAGGGCTTCAATTGCCTCTTGTTCTTATGGCCCTTGTTCTTCAATAATTTTGCCTTTGGTGCTCCCTTCTCCTTTCTCCTTTTCCTTTTCCTCAGCACTAGGACAAACAGATTGTTCATCCAATTTTGTTTGGTGTTCTTCGGTGCTATGTACTACCTTGGGAGGACTTTGAATTTTGTCTTCTAGTTTGATTTCTTCCTCGGCAGATAGAGGTAGGGGTACCAACTTGATGGGTTCCTCGATAAGACTTGTACCGATTGACTTAACAATAGTGGCAACTCTAGGTACAGTAGGATTTCCATCAGCTGATTATGTGCTTGAGATGGTGGGGTAATCCATGACTTGAAATAGTACAAGATTGCTACCTAGCAGGGGTGTGTCAGTTGCACTTGAGTTCTTTAAGTCATCCTCAGTTAAGAATGAATTCTTAATGGAGTTCTCCTCCGGTATGGCAACAATATGGACTTCAAAAGTATCCTGAGATTTCATTTCCTTAGGAGTATCAGTCTCCATTTTATTGTGTGTTGTGTCAGGTTCTGTGGCCTATGAAGTGCTAGCAACCTATCCTTCATCTTTATCAACCAATAATCCAAACACTATTTTCCAAATTTTTAAACTTTCCTGCACAACATTTTCAACCTTGTGTTGAAGAATAAGATAGGCTCTAAGCTTAGGATCAAATTTTCCTTTGTATAGTTCAATTATGTGCTTGATGTCTTTGGGAGTGAGGGAGGATTCAAATTGTGCCAATGTGCTTTCTCTTATTTCCTTCTTCATTTGTAAAGAAAATCCCCATTTCTGTGTGACCTTGGTGCTTAATTCCTTTGGAATTCTGTTCTCAATTTCACTTGGCAGCATCTTGAAAATGCATAACATTTCAAGAACAACATCCTCAACTTTATCTTTATCACCAATGCTCATTTGTTCAAACTTTAATCCTTTTACCTCATCAATTCTAGTTGTACTAGTAAGTTTGTGACATAATTCATCAATAGTGAGTTGACGTGCACCCTTTTGTGTGACTTTCCTTTTCACTTCTTCATCACTCTTGATTTCTTCATCCTCATCTTTTGTTAGAACAAGTTTCCTTTTTGATTTCTTCATATCCTTAGTTGGCACTACCTCAGATTTTTTCTTAATAGATGTAGAAGACACTTTTGGGGTCTCGGCAATATTTCTCCTAGTTCGAGGTCTAAGTGATGGGGTCACTGTCACTTTTCATTTTAACACTTTTCCTCTTGGTAGAGACTCGGTAATTTTTGGTTTCTTTTCTTCTTCTTCTTTCTCTTTCTTACTCTCAATGTTTGCACTCTTTTCATCTTCATCCAATCCTTGGGTTAATTCTAATGGTTTATTTTTCTCAGATTCTTTAACATATTCTTCTAGATTTTTCACTATTTTCTATCTTTTCTTCTCTGTACTGATAGCTAGTAATCCCAAAGATATCTTTGATTTGACCTCTTCAAATGTACCAAAGTAAGGTGCCTTAGCATCAATTTCCTTAGCTAATAGTGTTGTGATTGCATCAATTGCTTCATCAATATTGAGTTCATAGGGTAATGGCATTAACCATGAAACCCTAGGTAGGACTGCCTGCGCATAAGTAAAGTCTGTGTCTACAAGGAAACAAATGTCTTTGCTATATTTCTTAATCAGAGACATAGGGATTCTAGTCCTATTTCTCATCTTTTTCTTAAATTCAATGAAATAGTTATCCATTATCCCTTCAAAATCATCACCTATCTAGTTTATAAACTCATTAATTTGAATAGTTAGGGGCTTCTTATCATCCCATACTACATCACCATGTGTCGAAAAACACTTTTTAACATAGAAGAATATACAGATCAGTAGGGAACCAAACTTACACATAGATTTCTTTGCTGTTCGAATGGAGCTCAGGTTCTTGGCAAGTTGAACTTGTTGGAGCTTAGCAAGGTCATATGTGTGCCCTTTCTTAACTATTTTCCATGCCTGGTCCACTGCCATATAGGGGATGTTGTCTAACTGACTAGATTGATAAAACTTGTGTGAGATAACTCAGACAATGAAGTCAATTACCAGATTTGTAATGGTGGAGATGGTCATTCTGTGCTTGTTCCTAGTTGCTTGTGTGTGCACTTGTATTTCTTCCTTGCTTGCACATTTCATTATTCTTTTCCCTTCAATCATAGGGTAAATAGTAACTTTGTGTATCATTTCCTTTGTGATGTTTATCGGTCCATCTTCCAGCCATAATTTCATGTTGTGCACTTGACCCAAAACAATCTTTATCCATTCAACTTTAAAGTTTTATAGGAAATCTAGGGCATGAACTAATCTTCGGTCGATAATGACCTTGTATTCCGGCTTCAACACTCTGTTGACACAAAGTTTATCATATGCTTACCTGATCTCATAGTCACCAATTTCCCCAATTTTGCACATATAGCAGGATCTTAGGTCATTCATCATTAATATGTTCTCTGGAGTTGATGATAGGGCTCCATTCAAATCTCCTTTTATGGCACTTTCAGATATACCCTTGAATACGCTCAGTTTACACACTTCATTTCTCACAAGTTGCACATTGAAAACTTCATTTCCCTATTTCTTGACTAGTGCGGATGAAGATGATGCCATTTCAAACTAAAATTTTTCAAAAATAGAATATTTTGCTCGGTAAAGTACCTTTTTGTCACTAACCCTGTAAATGAATTTTGCTAATGGCACGCTAAAAAGATTCAGAAATTCTTTTCTTGATCTGGTTGCTTTGATTCAGAATTGCTCTCTCAAATCTCAATTAGCCTGGTAAAATGGAATAACGACAATTTTCCACTTTATTAGACTCAAAAAATTAGGATTAGGGCCTCATTAATGCTGATAAATGCTTCGTACAAGTTCTGGTGGAGTATAGTTGTCTCAACAAAACTCATATTGACCTCGATTAAATACAAGCTCGGTCAATATAACCAATGCGATATAGCTCAGCATATATAAAGTGTTTTGATTATTACAAGTGCTCGGCAAACATTGACAACTCAGTCGAAACACTGATGCTCGACATCATAAGTGAAACTTATTATTTTTCTTAGATGTGTCCTAATGCATCTTTATCTATGCAGATATGGACTTTTGCTTACTACTATGTTGGGAATTGATGAAAGATAAGCTTTGCATGAATCAGTTCCAAACATATCCTTCATACTCAGTTAGAAGAGGTGTGATCACTTGATCCATCGAATTGGGTGACCTTAGATGTGCTTGCTTCACTTGTGGTTCCTTCTTCTTTATTTTTCCATGTCTGGTTCATCTGATTCTTCAATTTCTCATGAATCTCTTCATTTTGGTTATTATTACTCAGCATGGGTGATCTGCAATCTTTCTTTAAATGACCGACCTTATTACATTTGTAACAGACCATGCTCCCTTTCATCCAACTTTTAGATTTTCCTCGAAAATGAGTCTTCATGCAATTAGCTCCAATGTGTCCATACTTACCACAATAGTGGCAATTATACCAAGTGTTGTAATCCCAATTGTAACAATTGTGCCTTTTGACTGGCTTAGTTTGCTCATTAGATGTCCACTTGGTTTTGATTTGCATTCAAATGCTTTGTGCCCATATTTTTGACAATTGAAACAACTTCCTTGATACTTAGGTGAGCTAACTTTTGATCTACATTCATGTGCTTGATGTCCATGCTTGTTGTAGTTAAAACAATGTCCTTTAAACTTAGGCTTAGGATTAGACTTACCATGTTTGCTTTTGCATATGTTTATCATGTGTCCTGGCTTTCCACAGTGATGACAAGTGGGCTTGGTGTTCTTTGATTTAGCAGTCTTCTATTCTTCATTCATTGATGATTCTCCTTCTTCAATAGATGAATGTTCATTTAGTCCAAGTCTAGATCTATCATCAGATCTCCTAGGTGATCTTAGCAGTTCTTCAAAATACTTTACAGCTTCATTAGGTTTGTTCATCCTCTCATTGATTTCTTTTTCAGTTCTCAACTCATGTTTCAGCTGATCATTTTTAGATTTCAGTTGATTGACTTCCATATCCTTCCTACCCAATTCTTGATTTTCCAGCAGTAGTTGGTTTACCATATCTAGTTGATTGTTAGTCAACCTTTGCATGTCACTTGTTCTTTCATCTAGCCTTATTGAAATTTTCCTTTTGTCTTCTTTAGCCATTGCCTTGCAATCTTGAGCTTTCTTTTTCTATTCCACTACTTCTTAGAGTCTCACAAATTGGATTTCTTGTTCTCTCTTTAGAGTCCTGATTTCATCATTCAGTATTTTATTTTTCTCCTGCAGTTCTTTTATAGCTTTATCACTCTCGACAGAGTTACCATTGCCAAATAATCTAGAAATGTCTTCCTCTTTTTACTGTGGCTCATTTTGTTGAATTTCAATCTCTCTTCTCTTGCTCAATGATTTCTTCAGTTCTCCTCTAGCTGCTTCCAGCTGCTGTAATGCTAGTTGTACTTCAATCTTTTAGTTCTCTATAAGCTTTCCTAGTTTGTAGGCTTCCATCTCAAGATCTTTTTCCTCAAGTGGTTAGAATTCCTTGTGAGAAACCTTCTACTTTGATACCAATTGTTGGAAGTATGAATGGGAAAGTAATATTGAGAGGGGGGGGGTGAATCAGTTATTACTCACATCTATATCTTATAAACTGTTAAAACTTTATGCATCATGTAAACAAATCTTGATCATTCTAAGTACCATAACATATCAAGCAGCATTCATGAAATCACACATAACACAATAATTTTGGTAACCCCAAAACCCTTGAAAGGTAAAACTAGGGTGGGGATGAAACCCACAAATCTTCACTATTGCAGTAATAAGTTTTGCCTGTTAGGGCTTACAAAATGTGATCAAACATGACCTACCCTGTAAAAGGTCTACTTGGTTAAAAGCTAAAAGACTTGTTCAGTCTACCCTGTTAAAGGATTGATAAGCTTACAATGAAGTAAGTACTTGGCAAAGAGATTTACAAAAAGTCTGCTAGGACTACTCAATTAAGATATTTATCCTGATACACCGGTCAAAATGTCTCAGTACCTGATCTTTCAGTTTGCACTTGTATCCTGATTATAGATCTTCTCTTTACTGTATGTTTGTCATCTCTTCTATCTGATCTTTCTCAATTCTGCTCTTTTCACTACTTTACTCAGTCACTAATCTCTGTCTGAATGCTTGAATGTTCTCTTCTAATTCACACACCTATCTCTATCTATATCTTCCCTTTTATAGAAACAAAAACATTTTACCGCTTCAAGATCTACAGTACAGATTTATTTCTATTGCCACCTAAACTATACAATTTTCTAATTGGCTCTAAGATTTACATAAGGATCAACGATAATAACATAGATGCATAATTACCTCCATGATTGTCTCAATAGACAAAATACAAAATATTATTATCACCAAAAATAGTTTACCTCGATCATTGTGCCATTCCAGACTTGTATGTCAATTCTGGCTCACTCGGCAAAAGTTATCTCTAGCACTCGACATCGGTTTGACTTCTCCATCACTCAGTAATTGTTGATATATGTAGCTTGGAAACAGCTATACTCCTCAGCATATTACAAACATATAGTGACCATGACTTTACTCGGCAATACTATTGCTTGGTAATACAAAACTTGGCCTATACAAAACAACTCAGTCACAATGACGACCGACCATGTTTTCCTAGATATGACTAAGTGTGAAAACACTAATGATCAACAAAACTATAGGGATCTACACTAGCTCTATGCCTAGTTTCTTGAACTGGCTTTCCTCTACCCAAGTAGCTTCAGACTGAAGTTGACCTACCCATTTGACTAAGTGCTCCATATACACTTGATGCCTGGTGGACTTCTTCACTTTGGATTCCAAGACCTATTCTGCTATAGGCTGCTTTGTTTTGGGCATGGCATTGCTCTCTAGATCCTGTAGCACCTTTGATTGATCCTCACTTTGCTATGCTATGTCTCCTCTGAATAAGACCAGGTTAGAAACATTGAACACTGGTGAGATAGCTAAATTTGTTGGTAGATCCACCTTATAGGCATTTTCACCATATTTGACCATAATTTTACAAGGCCCTACTCTTCTCATTTGCAACTTAGTAGGCATGCCTTTTTGCATTCTTGCTTTGCTTAGATGGACCATCACATAGTCCCCTACCTTGAGTTGAACTTCTTTTCTTCTTTCATCTACTTTAGCCATTAGCTTTTGAGTGGACTCTAGGATGGCCTTCTTGACTTGTTCTTGTACCTCCTTAATAGTTTGAGTGAAGTCCTTTTCTTGGCCACTCTTCATCTCCATTGAACCAGGATCTCTTAGTTCACACACTCCTCTAGGGTATCCTCCATACACAACCTCAAAAGGACTCCTACAGGTGGTCCTATTAACATTGTCATTATAGGCATACTCTACTTGTGGAATGACTAGGTCCCAAGTCATCCCATACTCCTTGGTCAAGCACCTCAAAAAATTTCCCAACACCCTATTTATAACTTCATTTTGACCATTAGTTTGTGGATGGTAAGCTGAGCTGAATGAGAGATTAGTTCTTAACCTTTTCCATAAGGTTTACCAAAAATGACCCATGAACTTACTATCCCTATCAGACACAATGCTTAATGCGATTCCATGAATCCTTACAATCTCTTTGAAGAAGAGATGTTCTATATAGCTTGCATCATGAGTAGTTCTACATGGAATGAAATGACTCATCTTAGAGAACCAGTGTACTACAACATAGATGCTATCCATAACTTCTTTTTTTTAGGGAGTCCAACCACAAAGTCCATGCTTACACACTCCCAAGGTCTATTTGGAATTGGTAATGGTTGATAAAGCCCTACATTTCTTGAAGCTCCTTTAGCCCTTTGGCACACACAACACTATTCTACATACCTTCTTACATCCCTTGGAAACTTAGGCCAAAAATAGTATCTTTGTACCAACTCCATGGTTTTGTTAATGCCAAAATGCCCACTTAGGCTCCCATTATGCTTCTCTTGGATTAGATTGTCCCTCATAGATCCTCTAGGCACACATAGCTAATTGCCCTTGAACAAGAGTCCATTTTGAAGGGTGTAGTCTACATACTCACTATGAAAGTGATTCTCAAACTCTTGGCATACCTTATAGGCTTTGGAGAAGTCTTCATCCTCCTCATAAAGATCCTTGAAACCTTTTATTCCTATGCTCTGCAATTGGACTTCTTGGACAGTCAATAGCTTTCTACTTAAGGAATCTGCTACCTTGTTGAGTTGCCCCTACTTGTGCTTAATTATGAAGGTAAAGGATTGGAGATACTCCATACACTTCAAGTGTCTATTGCTAAGCTTCTCTTGAGTATTAATGTAACTCAAGGCTTGGTTGTTTGTGAACACAACAAATTATTTTGGAGGGAGGTAATGCCTCCACTTCTTGAGGGATTTCACTAATGGATATAACTCTAGATCATAGGCTGAATACCTCTTCTTTGCCTCATTGAGTTTCTCACTAAAAAATGCCACAGGCCTTCCCTCTTGACTCAACACACCCCCTACTACAATACCACTTGCATCACACTCTAGTGTAAATAACTTATCAAAGGTAGGTAGGAGTAGAATAGGTTTGGTAGCTACCTCCTGCTTCAATGTTTGGAATGCTTTATCAGCTTCCTCAATCCACTTGAATTTAGTCTTATGTCCTCCCTTGATGGTGTCAAGCACTGGTGCACATATGCCACTAAAGTTTCTCACAAACATCCTATAAAATTGAGCCAAACCATGAAAGCTTCTAACTTCAGTCCCTATTTTAGGGGTAGGCCAATTCAAGATTGCCTCCACCTTGCTTGGGTCCATCTTAAAAGTACCCTTGGACACCACATATCCCAAGTAGACTAGCTCTTGCTACATGAATTCACATTTCTCAAGGTTGATAGCCAATTTCTCCTCATGTGGCCTTTTCAAGACTAACCTTAAGTGCTCAAGGTTTTCTGCTTTGGTTTTGCTATAGATGAGTATGTCATCTAGGTACACCACCACAAATCTACCAATGAAGTCCTTCAAGACCTCATTCATCAACCTCATGAAGGTGCTTGGGGAATTGGTAAGCCTAAATGGCATTACAAGCTATTCATACAACCCATTTGTGGTCTTAAAGGTGGTCTTCCACTCATCACCCTCCTTAATCCTTATTTGATGATAGCCATTTTTAAGATCCAACTTAGAAAAATACATAGCACCTCCTAAAAAATCCATCAAGTCTTCTATCCCTTGAATTGGGAATCTATACCTGATAGTAATCCTATTGATGGCCCTCAAATTAGTGCAAAGTCTCCACTTGCCTCCCTTCTTTGATGCCAACACCACCGAAACTGCACATGGGCTAATGATTTTCTTGATCAGTCCTTGATCCAATAGCTCTTGCACTTGCCTTGCTACTTCTTTGTTTTGGTCAAGGGTATTCTTGCATGCTACCTTGTTAGGAAAAGATGCAATGGGTAAAAAGTCTATTTGGTGACTTATAACTCTTCTTAGAGGAAGTGTTGTAGGTGCTCCATAACTTACAATGTCTTTGAATTCCTCTAACATCTATTTCACCTCCTTAGGTATCTTTGTCTGCAACTTGTGTTCTTCTTCTTTTGGTTTCACAACAATGGCACATCCCACTATTTCATCATCATGTAATGAGTGTAGGAATTCCTTCCCACTACTAAGTAACACACTAGGTGTCCTTGAGGCTCCTTCATCACTCTCTGTCAGAGACTGAATCTTGAATGTCTTGCCATCCTTCTTGAAGGAAATGGAGTTCTCTTCTCTATCATAGATCACTCTCCTATCAAATTGCCAGGGTCTTCCCAATAGGAGATGGCAGGCACCCATGGGTAGGACATCACAAAGAACCTTGTCCCTATATCCTCCAATGGGAAACTCCACCTGTCTACTTATTCACTAACACACTCTACTCTTGATTCAACCAAGTCACCTTGTAAGGGTTTGCATGGGGAATCTTGATAAGTTTCAACTTCTTTGCTGCTTCATCTGATATGATGTTGTTAGTTGATCCTGAATCAACTATCACCTTGCAAACTTTTCCTTGGATCTTGCATCTAACTCTAAAAGAGCTCTCCTTTGTTTGGGTTCTCCTTGAGTAGGTTTCCTTATAATAAATCTCCTAAACATCAAATTCTCCCCCATCTCTAAATCTAGTTTGCTTACCTCATTGATGCATGAACTGCTGCCATCTTCTTGGGCATAAGCTACCCTCTTTTCATTGCTAGAACTTGTAGGTTTATCAGGACACCTATAGGAAGGGTGTCCAAGCTGTCCACATTGATAACATTTCATTATGGAAAAGTAGGAGCTACTTGTTCTTGCACTTCTTCCTCTACCACCATGAGACCCTCTTCCTCTACTTAAAGTACTCCTTGTACTGGTCTCTACAACTTGTTCTAGAAGTCTACTCTCTCCTTGGCTTCTTGAGTCACCTCCTCTGCCACTAGAACCTCCTCTTAGACCCCCTCTAGAGTCTCTACCTCTGCCTCTATTTTTAGAGTTGGGTTCTTTCTTCCTTCTCTATTTTTCTTCTATCTTTTGTGCCATATGTTGACACCCAAGAATTATGGTAGGAATGAACAAATTCATCTCCTCTGCTATAATCCATTTTATCCCACTCAAGTACCTTTCCACCTTGATGCTCTCCTCTTCCTTCACTTTGGACCTTAGGCTATATTTCTGAAACTCATTTGTGTAGTTGGCAACATCCATCTCTTTTTGTCTTAGATTCAATCTCCTTCTATGCTATTGAATTTCATAATCTATTAGCAGGTATGCTTCTCTTACTTTGTTTACCATAGCCTTCCAATTAGCAATTGGATTCTTTCCCTCTTTCTCCCTTTCTTCTAGGAGATAATTCCACCAAGTTAGAGCTTGGCCTCTCAACCTCGATTTGGCCACTTTTAACTTTTGTGCTTTAGAGATATCTTCACATTCAAAGTGATTCTCCATACCCTCTATCCATTGCATGACAAGTTCTATGCCCATTTTGCTAGTAAGAAGTGGAACACCTTCAAGTGCTTTTCCAATGATGCCCTTTATTGCTTTCAAGAACTACTCATCTTCAGTTGGAGGATCAGGTGTAGGAACCTCACCATCTATGGCCTTCTCTTCCTCTTTATCATCCTACTCCTCCATTCTAACATTGAATTTATCTACCTTTTCTTGGACATCATCCAATAGTTGCTCCATCTAAAAAAATCTTTCTTCCAGGAGTCTATTTGCTTCCTCCTGATCTTCTACCTTCTTTGCTAGCTCTACATTAGTCACCATCTTCTTCTTTTGAGATGAACCTAGTGATTCCTCTAGAGGTTGAAACATTCACTCCTCAAATATCCACTTCCCAAGTATTGATTTCTCTGATACCAATCTAATGGGGAGATTGGGATAGACTAGCTTAGTCTATGCTCCTTGGTCCTTATCTTGGATCACTAGTGTGCTCTTCTCACACCCTATGGTCTCTAGGATACCTCTTCTCATTAGGATCCCCTGACCTAGCCCAATCTAACCACCATTAATGAACTCTCCTTTCTCTTAGCTTTCTTTCACACTTTCTAGCTTCATAACCTTACATAGGCTAATAAGGGTTTCTTGGCTTTCTCTCCATGTTAGGCTTTGAAAAAGTTAGAGAAGACTTCCAAGGTGTTTTTTCATTCAACAAAGTGTCTCCAAGGGGTTGGGTAAGTTGGCTTGTTACCCGATCTCATACTTTCTTACCAAAATAGGGCTACTAGGAAAGAGCCCCAATTAGGCATCATCTTCGGGTTTTTAGGACTTTCGACCCACTTATTTCACCAAATCATGGCTACTCTTCCATAGAGACCTCCATTTATATTCCCATCCCTCAATTATTTTCATGGTTTTAGGTTTTCAACTGTCTGTACAATGCCCTAACCAAAAATGAGGGTTTCTAGGGCTTTTTAAGCTTGACAGAGTCATAGAGTTAGTTTTCTTGTATAAACACCTTTAATGGATTGGTGGGAACCTCTCCTTTATAGAAATTAATCTTCTCTCATCCCTATTGAACTCATCCAAAGGGTTTTCTCTAAAGTCTTCACCCTTGTCTTCTAGAGTTTTCACAACGCTGACCTCACCTAGCTAGGCACAGTCCAGGCTTGCTTAGGGCTTGTTCAAATAATTGCTTGCACACACATTCCAGGGCCCTTCTTTCATATATGTATAGTATAGGGTCTTTACTACCATATACAAGGTTCCATGGTGTTTCCACGGTGAGGATAGGAGTTACAGGCCCATATTTACATGCCTCTTCAAACTGGACAAAAGACTGGTGGTTTCAAACTATAAACAAGAACACACCCAAACTTGTAGAGAAATTAATCTAAAAAATTCAAAATGAAATTAAATATACAAATGCAAATGTACAATGCCAAATATGTTATGTTCTATTCATTCACTCTTCAGATTCATGCCATTAACATTGACTGGCACACCAAATTACAATTATAGTCTAGTTTTACTAACTCAGAGCCATACAAAATAACCTCCAACACTTGGATTAGGGTTTTTCCAAACATAAATAGTCTTTTCCTTAGGTTTTGAGATTAGTTAGGGCTCCTAACCTCTTGAGTAAGGTTTGGACCCAAATTGGGAAAAGTTGCTATGCAACTTTTTGAGCAACTTTTGTTGCTTGAGCAATTTTTGCTATCTTCACATCCTAAGACCATTCTTAGGTCTAAAAAAAAGCACACATGTGCTACAAAAATAAAAACCCCTATTTAAATACTTTTATCTATTGAAAGGTCATGTGACATCAAGATGACATCATTCCCTGAGTTACTGAACCATCACAAAGAAAGACACAACTATGACCCTAGGATCCTAACTAGACCCTACACACACCAATTGATCTCATGGCTCTAAATATATTTACAAGACTTCATCAATAAGTTCTTCAAAACAAAATTTATGATGGTGGGAGCCCTTAGAAGGGTGCTCCTGCACCAAATTGAGTCTAATTAGGTGCTACTTGGTTCTAATAGGTCATATTAGGTCCTAATTTGTTCTAATTGAGTTTAATTAGTTGCTAATTAGTTCTAATAGGTCATATTAGATCCTAATAGGTCATATTAGGTCCTAAATTGTTCTAATAGAGTCTACTTAAGTCTTAATTGGTTCTAAATGATTCTAATTGGGTCCTAATAGGTCATATTACATCCTAATTAGTCCTAATTGGTCATAGTTGCTCATAGTAGGTCCTAATTAGTTCCAATTTAGTCTAATTGAGTCTAATTAGGTCCTAATTAGTTGTGATTGGTCCTAATTGGTTCTAATTAGAACTTATTGGTCCTAATAGGTCTAATTGGATCTAATTAGGTCCTAATTGGGTCTAATTGGGTTCTAATTAGTCCTAATTGGTCATAGTTGGTCATAGTAGGTCCTAATTAGTTCTAATTGAGTCTAATTGAGTCTAATTAGGTCCTAATTAGTTCTAATTGGTTCTTATTGGTTCTAATTAGTCCTAATTGGTCCTAATAGGTCTAATTAGGTCTAATTAGGTGTTAATTGGGTCTAATTGGTCATAGTTGGTCATAGTAGGTCCTAATTAGTTCTAATTGAGTCTAATTAAGTCTAATCAAGTCCTAATTAGCTCTAATTGGTCCTAACTGGTCCTAATAGGTTTAATTATGTCTAATTAGGTCTAATTGTGTCTAATTAGGTCTAATTGGGTCTAATTAGGTCTAATTAGGTCCTAATTAAGTCTAATTGGTCCTAATTGGTGCTAATTAAGTCTAATTAGGTCCTAATTGGTTCTAATTGAGTCTGATTAGGCAATAATTGGTTCTAATAGGTCATATTAGGCCCTAATTGGTTCTAATTGAGTGTAATTAGGTCTTAATTAGTTCTAATTGAGTCTAATTATTTGCTAATTGGTTCTAATAGGTCATATTAGGTCCTAATAGGTCAAATTAGGTCCTAGTTTGTTCTAATTGAGTCTAATTAGGTCCTAACTGGTTCTAATTGATTCTAATTGGGTCCTAATAGGTCATATTACCTCGTAATTAGTCCTAATTGGTCATAGTTGGCAATAGTAGGTCCAAATTAGTTCTAACTGAGTTTAATTGAGTCTAATTATGTCCTAATTAGTTCTAATTGGTCCTCAATTGTTCTAATTAGTCCTAATTGGTCCTAATAGGCCTAAATGGATCTAATTAGGTCCTAATTGGGTCTAATTAGGTCCTAATTAGTCCTAATTGGTCATAGTTGGTCATAGTAGGTCCCAATTAGTTCTAATTGAGTCTAATTAGGTCCTAATTAGTTCTAATTTATCCTAATTGGTTCTAATTAGTCCTAATTGGTCCTAATAGGTCTAATTGGGTCTAATTAGGTCTAATTAGGTCCTAATTAGTCCTAACTGGTCATAGTTGGTCATAGTAGGTCTGAATTAGTTCTAATTGAGTCTAATTAGGTCCTAATTAGTTTGAATTGGTCGTAATTGGTTCAAATTAGTCCTAATTGGTCCTAATAGGTCTAATTAGGTCTAATTGGGTCCTAATTGGGTCTAATTGGGTCTTAATTAGGTGTAATTGGTCCAAATTGGTGCTAATTGTGTCTAATTAGGTCCTAATTAGATTTAATTGAGTCTAGTTAGGTGCTAATTGGTTCTAATAGGTCATATTAGGTCCTTATTGGTTATAATTGAGTCTAATTAGGTCCTAATTGGTTCTAATTGAGTCTAATTAGGTCCTAATTGGTTCTAATTAAGTCTAATTAGGTCCTAATTGGTTCTAATTGATTCTAATTAGATCCTAATAGGTCATATTACGTCCTAATTAGTCCTAATTGGTCATAGCTGGTCATAGTAGGTCCTAATTAGTTCTAACCGAGTCTAATTCAGTCCAATTATGTCCTCATTAGTTCTAATTGAGTCTAATTGAGTCTAATTATGTCCTAATTAGTTCTAATTGGTCCTAATTGGTTCTAATTAGTCATAATTGGTTCTCAAAGGTCTAATTGGGTCTAATTAGGTCCTAATTAGGTCTATTTAAGTCCTAATTAGTCCTAATTATGTCTATTTAAGTCCTAATTAGTCCTAATTATGTCTATTTAAGTCCTAATTAGTCCTAATTATGTCTATTTAAGTCCTAATTAGTCCTAATTGGTCATAGGTTGTCATAGTAGGTCCTAATTAGTTTTAATTTATTCTAATTGAATTTAATTGAGTCTAATTAGGTCTAAATTAGTTATAATTGGTCCTAAATGGTTCTAATTAGTCCTAATTTGTCCTAATAGGTCTAATTAGGTCTAATTGCATCCTAATTGGGTCTAATTGGGTCTAATTAGGTGCTAATTAGGTGTAATTAGTTCTAATTAGTGCTAATTGAGTCTAATTAGGTCCTAATTGGATCTAATTGAGTCTAATTTGGTACTAATTGGTTCTAATAGGTCATATTAGGTCCTAATAGGTCCTAATAGGTCCTAGTTGGTTCTAATTGAGTCTAATTAGCTCCTAATTGGTTCTAATTGATTCTAATTAGCTCCTAATAGGCCATATTACATTCTAATTAGTCCTAATTGGTTATAGTAGGTCCTAATTAGTTCTAATTGAGTCTAATTAAGTCTATTTAGGTCCTAATTAGTTCTAATTGGTTGTAATTGGTTCAAATTAGTCCTAATAGGTCCTAATAGGTCTAATTGGATCTAATTAGGTCCTAATTTGGTCTAATTGGGTTTAATTAGGTCCTAATTAGATCTAATTGGTCCTAGTTGGTGCTAATTGAGTCTCATTAGGTGCTACTTGGTTCTAATTGAGTCTAATTAGGTGCTAATTGGTTCTAATATATCATATTAGGTCCTAATTGGTTTTAATTGAGTCTATTAGGTGCTAATTGGTTCTTATAGGTCATATTTGGTCCTAATTGGTTCTAATCGTGTCTAATGAGTTCATATTAGTCCTAATTGATCCAAATTGATTCATATTGGGTCCTAATTCATTTTAATTGAGTCTAATTAGTTGCTAATTAGTTCTAATAGGTCATATTGCGTCCTAATTGGTTCTAATTGAGTCGAATTAGGTGCTAATTGGTTCTGATAGGTCATATTAGGTCCCAATAGGTCCTAATTAGTTCTAATTGAGTCTATTTAGGTGCTTATTGCTTCTTATAGGTCATAGTAGGTCCTAATAGGTCCTAATTGGTTTTAATTGAGTCTAATTAGGTCATATTAGTCCTAGTTGAGTCATATTAGGTCCTAATTGGTTCTAATTGAGTCTAATTAGATGCTTATTAGATCTAATAGATCATATTATGTCCTAATTGGTTCTAATAGGTCATATTAGGTCCCAATTAGTTCTAATTGAGTCTAATTAGCTACTAATTGCTTCTAATAGGTCATATTAGGTCCTAGTAGGTCCTAATTGGTTCTAATTGAGTCTAATTAGGTCATATTAGTCCTAATCGGTCCTAATTGATTCTAATTGAGTCTAATTAGGTGCTAATTGGTTCTAATAGGTCATATTAGGTCCTAATTGGTTCTAATTGAGTCTAATTAGGTACTAATTGCTTCTAATAGGTCATATTAGGTCCTAATTGGTTCTACTTGAGTCTAATTAGGTCATATTAGTCCTAATTGGTCCTATCTGAGTCACATTAGGTCCTAATTAGTTCTAATTGAGCCTAATTAGGTGCTAATTAGTTCTAATAGGTCATATTAGGTCCTAATTAGTTCTAATTGAGTCTAATTAGGTGCTAATTGCTTCTAATAGGTCATATTAGGTCCTAATAGGTCTTAATTGGTTCTAATTGAGTCTAATTAGGTGATAATTGGTTCTAATAGGTCATAATATGTCCTAATAGGTTTTAATTGAGTCTAATTAGGTGCTAATTGCTTCTAATAGGTCTTAATTGGTTCTAA
This sequence comes from Chamaecyparis obtusa, assembly GCA_027943335.1. Lineage (NCBI taxonomy): Eukaryota > Viridiplantae > Streptophyta > Pinopsida > Cupressales > Cupressaceae > Chamaecyparis > Chamaecyparis obtusa. The sequence goes on from BSBK01001589.1 coordinate 466,254, forward strand.
TTGAGTCTAATTAGGTCATATTAGTCCTAATTGGTCCTAATTGAGTCATATTAGGTCGTAATTAGTTCTAATTGAGTCTAATTAGGTGCTAATTGGTTCTAATTGGTCATATTAAGTCCTAATTGGTTCAAATTGAGTCTAATTAGGTGCTAATTACTTCTAATTAGTCTTAATTAGGCCTAATAGGTCCAATTGGCTCTAATTAGGTCCTAATTGGGTTTAATTGGGTCTAATTAGGTTAGGTAATTAGGTCTAATTGGTCCTAATAGGTCCTAGTAAAATTTAGTTAGGTCTAATAGGTACTAATAGCTCATAGCTAGGTCTAGTTAGGTCTAATAGGTCCTAATACCTATCTAGTTAGGTCTAATTAGTAGATAGTTAAACCTCTAATTGGTCGAGGACTAATACCTATCTAATTGGTCCTAATAGGTTAGGTAATTGGTCCTAATTTTCTAATAGGTTGTAATAGGTCCTAGTTAGGTAGATAGTTAGGTTGAATTGAACCTAATTGGTTTAATAGGACCAAATAGGTCTACAGTTAGGTCTAGTTAAGTCTAATAGGTCCTAATTGGTCTAGTTACCTATCTAATTGGTCCTAATAGGTCTAGCTAGGTTTAGTTAGGTCTATTTGGACCTAATAGGTCCTAATACATCTAATTGGTCAGACTAACAAGTCCTAATAGGTCTAATTGGTCCTAATAGGTCCTAGTTAGGTCTACGTGGTCCTAATAGGTCTAGTTAGGTCTAGTTAGACATCTAATTGGTCTTAATAGGTCATAATTGCTAATAATTAGTCTTATTAGGTCCAATTAGCTCTAAAATTAGGTATTACAATATCACATTTACATGATGAACATTAATACAAGTTTTTTCCATTGAAACTTAAAATATCTAGAGAGAAACAACTTTGACATACCTTGTTTCCTACGATAATATCTTTTTCATGATTCTTCACGTAGTCTTTGTTCATTCTCTTCTAAATAATGTTGTGTACTCTTGTTTAGATTTCTCTTTTTATTTCCCATCACAACTTAGAAAATTGTTCCGTTCCAAAATGTCTTCCTTCTCCTAAATGTGAATTATTTTACAGCTTTCAGATGAATGAAATGAAAAAAATATACATTTATTTATATGTAATCGTTATTAACCTGAAATGACACCAAATAGGTCGACCTAGGTTTTTATCAAAAGTCAAAGTTGACTTTCGATCAAAACTAACATACTTTATATCAAAAGTAATTTAATTATGACCAACAATTGCATTAAACATGAAAGTACTTTTGATAGAAAGTACTTTCAATCGAAACTCAAAAGTTTCAATCGAAAGTACCTAGTTTAGGCCATGTTTGTAAGCTATGAAGAAATTATGAGAATTTCATGGCTTTGGGCCTCAACCACGGTGATCAAATGGAAGAAAAAGAAGACTTCCTTTTGCATAGAAAAAATACTCGAAACTAGCTTTCTAATGATTATATATTTGACTATTTTTGAATTTATTATGTGTATGGTTTTTAACGTTAATTGAATATTGGTTTTTTATCAACTATAAACCTCTGAGTTTGACATTCAATGAAAAATAGTAAACAAGGGAAAAAAAATTGAAAAATAATAGTGCCCTCCATGTTCGAGTCTACTTTCTATAAAAAAAAATAAAATTTGAAATTCGATAAATACACAACAACTTATAAGCTATGTGTTGGAGATTTGCCAGTTAAATAGTGTTGACCATATGTTTGTCATTGATGACAACATATGGTAACCAGCATGCATTGAAGTTATATGAAGAGAGCCTTAAGCATATGTTGCCTACATATGTTATCAGCATGATATCATAGGCATAGAGGTTGGTTTTTTAGTACAGATAGTTGTGCATTTGTTTGTATCAGTAGTGTTCCTGACATTGTTGTAGATAGAGTTCTGTATGTGATTTTTAGTATGGTTATGATGGAGCCTTGGGTGGTTATATTTCTATTTTAGACATGTGTGTGAAGCTATTCTCATGGATGTAGTGTTAGCTGTGCAATTATAGTTGAGTTATGATGTTTGCATTTGCTAGTTATAGTTTCCTAAGATTGTTTATTGGAGCAGATAGTGTTCATAGTGTTTCAGCAGTTGCGCTTATCATTATGATATGCATGTTTGGTTTTGTGTTTGGATAAGATTTAATGATGTTTGGTTAAGAGAACATAACATATTTCAGCAATAGAAGAAAGTTTTAGTTAATTTGGTGGAGCCGACAGTGTGAAGCAACACGTCTACTCATCTTGAGTTACACGGTCCCTTTTATGTTGTGTGCTTGATTTAGCCATTGGAGATGTTATTGGAGAGTTGTATTATTTCTCTATTATAATTTCAAGAAGGTTCTAATAGGCTAACTTGATTATATCTTATGGAGAAAAGGATACTTATAGATGCTTAGTTGTGATCGCTAAGTATGGAAGAGAGTTGAAAGCTAAGAGTAGAGAAGAAGGTAAGAAGTACTGAGCCATCAGTAGAAGGTCTATGTGACAAAGAAGAGAGTGTATTCTATTCATTGGAACTAATCAAGACAATAGGTCTAACTCGTAGTTCACCAAGATCCAAATATAGTGTGTATCTGTTATATAGAAGGTTGCAGCCTTCACCATCTGAGCAGTGAGCTCTTGGACAGTGAGTCCTCACCCCTAATAGAGTTATTTGTGAATGACTCCTAACAAGGTCTAACCTTTGACTAGGTCACTATACTTATTGTATTGTAAAGATCAACTCCTAACAGGGTTGTAAGATCTTCTAACAAGGATCATTATACTCTAGTGTAGTTCATAGTGGGTGCTAATTCCCTTCGGGGTTTTTACCTATTTGGGTATCCCCATAACAAAAATTGTGGTGTTGTGTTTAAGTGTTATCTCATTGTGTATGTGCTTAATGTTCTTATGTACTTACTTGGATAAAAAATTGAATCTTGTAGATAACTGATTCAACCCCCCTCTTAGTTATCTCTCGGGACTATTCCTAACAATTAGAATCAAAGCCAAGTGCCTCAGAGAGAAGTTTAACAAATTTAGGTTGATCAGATGGAATCCTTTTAGAAAAGAGAGTCCTAAATTTTATGGAGAGAATTATCTAGACTAGAATAACAAAATGATAACACATTTGCAGTGCATTGGTTTTGAGATTTTTGAAGTAGCTAGTCGAGATGTTGTTATTCCCTCTTTATCAGATCTTGCAAAAGATGATGCAAATTTGAAGAAAAAGGAATTGTTCACTCAAAATGCATTTGCCAAAGATGCCCTTATCAGTGCCTTATCTAATAGTGAGCTCTCAGAGATCATGAAAGAAGATAAAACCTATAGAATTTGGAAGTATCCAGAAGACATGTTTGAAGGAGATATCCAAGCTAAGAATGCACACAAAAAGACATGGAAGAAAAGATACAATACATTGGAGATGCTACCTGATGAGAACATTAGAGCCTACAATCAAAGGATTAATAAAGCAGTTGCAAGAATCAGAAACAATGGTGGAGAAATTTTAGAAGAAGACATAATGGATAAGTTGATGACTACTTTGACACCAGAATATGAGAGCAAGATAAAAATCCTAGATGAGACTATGCAGTCCACAAAAGACTTCAAAAGAGAGACCTTAATCAGACATATTTCAACATTTGAAATATCAAGATTGAAGACAAAGCCTAAAAGTGAAATCTTTGAACATATCTGGTAATTTTGATGATGAAGATGATGATAGAGAACTAGATGATTTCATTGTTATGATTTCTAAGAAGGAAAGAAAAGGAAAAGGAAAATATGAAGGTCAGCTACCATTCAAATGTTTCTCATATAACAAGATTGATCATTTTGCATCTAACTGTCCTATAAGAGTCAAGAAGTACAAAAATTACAAGCCTAAGTATAAAGAATGTTACTATGCTGAAGATGGAGTATTAGATGAAGATTCAGGAGAAGATGAAATAGGATTCATTTATATTAAAGAGATGGAAAGAATGTATGATGAAATGGATAAGGAAGATGAGAGGAAAGAACAAGACCTAGCATTGATTTCACAAGCAGACATCAGGACAGATTGGATCATTAGCAATGGTTGTTCACATCACATGACAGGAGAAAAAGATAGATTTGTACATTTGGACAAGTACAATATTGACATGGTTAGATTTGGAGACAACACTCCTAAACCTATCATAGGTAGAGGAGCTATCACTTTAGATGGAAAGTATAACACTGATGATGTTTTATATGTTGATGGTTTGCATCATAACTTACTTAGTGTTGGACAGTTGCTTGACAAAGGATATCAGTTGGAATTCAAAAATAATAAGTGCATCATTAATAACAAAGAAGGAGAAATGATTGCATCATGTTCAAAGACTAAAGGTAATGTTTTTCATCTTAGTTCAAAAGCAAGTTTTTTTGTTGCTAAAGTAGATGACAGTTGGTTATGGCATATATTTACTATGTCACATCAATTTTGACAATATAGTAAAGATAAGCAATGTAAAGGCAGTAAGAGACCTCCCTAGTATTGCAAAGCTAGTTGATACTATATGCAGGGAATGTGTGATGGGAAAGCGTGTAAGAAATTCATTCAGAAGAAAACATAATTCAATAGAGAACAAATTGGATCTAGTGCATACAGACTTATGTGGACCAACTTAAAGAAGATCAAGTTATGGTGAAAGATACTTTATTTTTTTTGTTGATGATTATTTTAGAATGATGTGGGTTGCATTCTTAAGAGATAAATCTGAAGCATTTGAGAAGTTCAAAATATTCAAAGCTAAAGTTGAAAATGAGTCTGGATTAAGGATAAAATTTTTGAGATCGGATAGAGGAGGATAATTCACCTCTAACATATTTTATGAGTATTGCAGAGAACATGGGATAAAGAGATAGCTAAGTATACCTAGAACCCCTAAGCAGAATGGAATTGTAGAAAGGAGAAATAGGATCATACTTGACACAGCGTGCACTATCATCATAGAAGGAAAAGTTTCACACACCTATTGGAGAGATGTAGTAAATACAATAGTCTATACTATCAATAGAATTCAATTAAGGCTAGGTGTAGATAAGACACCCTATGAGCTATGGTTTGGGAATGTACCTACAATAAAATACATCAAAATCTTTGGAAGCAGGTGCTACATCAAGACTAAAATAAAATACTTTAGAATCTTTTCTACTAAAAGAAAAGATTATAGATGTTTTAACTTAAGACTAAAGAAGATCATTGAAAGTGCTCATGTAAAGATTGCTAAAAAGTTTATGATTCAAAGAAAGATATCATGATTATGCACCTATGATTGAAGAAGAACCTAGAACTACCGGTAGTGAAGTTGTTGTTGAAGAAATGTTTGATAGCATTGATGTTTTATTCAATGATCCAAAAACAAGTGAAGAAGAAACATACAAGACAGATGAGAGAGTCACACCTAATGTTCCAAATTCACATCTAGATACCATTCAAAGGTAGATATCATTGGAGATGAGAGCAGCAAAGTCATGACAAGATCAAAAGAAAAGAGTTCAACAGTTGATGAAGTAGTATGTTTGCTTTCACAAATTGAATCCTTAAGTGTTGAAGATGCATGTGTTGAAGCAATGAAAGAAGAGCTAGATCAGATAGTTGAGAATGATACATGGGAACTGGTCCCTAGACCTAGTGACAAAAATGTGATAGGAACCAAGTGGATATTCAGTAGCAAGATGAATGAAGATGGTACAATGGTAACAAACAAAGAAAGACTAGTGTGTAAAGGAAATGCACAAAGAGAAGGAATTGATTACTCTGATACATTTGCCCATGTAAGAAGACTGGAAGCCATAAAGTTATTTCTAGCCTATGCTACATTCAAAGATTTTAAGGTATATCAGATGGATGTTAAGTCAACATTCCTAAATGGAGAGTTGAAGGAAGATGTATACATAGAGAAACCTAAAGGATTCAATTTATTAGATAAGCCTAATATGGTATGCAAATTGAAAAAAGATCTCTATGGACTTAACAAATCCCCTAGAGCATGGTATGAAAAACTAGATGGTTACTTAACTAAGATTGTATTCAAGAAAGGAGCAATAGATTGTAACTTATTCATAAGAGAGACACCTAAAGGATTATTGTTAGTTGCTATTTTTGTTGATGACATTATTTTTGGTGGTAATGACAATCTTAGTGTAGAATTTACTAAAGAGATGCATATAGAATTTGAGATGAGCATGATTGGACCTATCAAGTACTTTTTGGGATTCAATGTGAAGCGGACAGTTAAATGTATTTTCATTAATCAGTCTAAGTATGTGAAGGAGATATTGAAGAAATTCAAGATGGATGATTGCAAGTCAGTAGGCACCCCTATGATAACAGTAAGAAAGATTTCAAAAGATGATGATTCTAGAATAGTAGACAAGACTATACAAGTCTATGATTGGCAAACTCATATATCTTACTCAATCTAGACCAGATATTTCTAATACAGTTGGTATTGTTGGAAGATTTACAGCAGAACCTAAACAAAGTCATTTTATGGTAGTAAAGAGGATATTCAGATATTTGAAAGGTACTATAGACTATGGTTTATGGTATCCCAACTTGGAGAATGTAGAACTTCATGTGTATACAGATGCAGATTGGCTAGGATGCATTGATGATAGAAAGAGCACATCAGTAGTAGTATTTCTTGGAGATAGACTAGTTACTTGGACAAACAAGAAGTAGAATTGTATTTCTCAATGAACAATAGAAGTAGAGTATGTGGCATCAACATTAAATTGTTCTACAATTGTTTGGATCAAGTAGATGATAAAATACTTTGGAATCCAAATTGATTATCCTATTGTTATTCATTATGATAACACTAGCACTATCAATATGTCAAAGAACCATGTGATGCATGCAAAGACAAAACACATTGAGATTAAATATCACTTCCTAAGAGAGAAAGTTGTAGAGAAAGAAGTAAAATTGGATTATGTGAGTACTAAAGAATAGTTAGCAAACATTTTAACAAAGTTGTTTCCGAAGGATACTTTTGAGTATCTCAGGGAGAAACTGGGAGTAATTCCCTTCCCTGGATCTGATTAGAGTTTGTAGTAGTGCATCAGTCCTCAGTGACTGATGAATGGTTGACTACTCTACTTTAGGAGTAGTACTCGAGCTTATTTTTTTTTGGCACCCTTTACCATTGATGTCAAAGGGGGAGTATATATAGTCATGAAAAATAATCAGTGAAAAAAGGAGTATGGAGTAAGGGGGAGTTAACAGTAGAATTTTCAGCAATTGGAGGATTCATCCTTGGGGGAGTTTTGTTGAGGAAATGGGGAATGTTATAATATTATTGTACTTTTGGATTGGTGGTGTTTTTCATTCCATATGTCGCCATCAATGCCAAAGGGGGAGATTGTTGGAGATTTGTCAGCAAGACATTGTTGACTGTATGTTTGTCATTGATGACAACATATGATAAGCAATGTGTGTTGAAGTTATATGAAGAGAGCCTTGAGCATATGTTTCCTACACATGTTATCAACATGATATCATAGGCACAGAGGTTGATTCTGAGTACAGATAGTTGAGCAGTTATTTATATCAGTAGTGTTCCTGATAGTGTTATAGACAGAGTTTTCTATGTGATTTTCAGTATGGTTATGATGAAGCCTTGCATGGTTATATTTTTGTTGTAGACATGTGTGTGACTTAGTTGTGCAATTACAGTTGAGTTATGAAGTTTGTATTTGCTAGTTACAGTTTCCTAAGATTGTTTATTGGAGCCGACAGTGTTCATAGTGTTTTAGCAATTGCGCTTATCATTATGATATGTGTGTTATTTTTTGTGTTTGGATAAGAGTTAATAATGTTTGGATAAGAGTTAATAACATATTTCAACATGAGAAGAAAGTTTTAGTTAATTTGGTGGAGCCGACAGTGTGAAGCGACAAGTCTACTCATCTTGAGTTGCACAGTCCCTTTTGTGATGCATGCTTGATTTATCCATTAAAGATGTTATTGGAGAGTTGTATTATTCTCTATTACAATTTCAAGAAGGTTCTAATAGGCCAAATTGATTATATCTTATGGAGAAAAGGATAATTATAGCCGGTCAGTTGTGATTGGTAAGTATGGCAGAGAGTTGAAAGATAAAAATAGAGAAGAAGGTGCAAAGCATTGAGCCATCGGTAGAAGGTCTATGTGACAAAGAAGAGAGTGTATGCTATTCATTGGAACTGATCAATGTACACACAAAAGTAGTGCACTTCTCTAAGTCATTACATCAAAGAAAATCCATGAAAGGGAAACATTCAATAGTGACCTAGAGCTCTTTATGTATGGAGTTGCAAGATTATTTTAAGTTTTCTCTCAGCTAGAGCTATTAAGCTAATGACCTTTCTAGTCAACCACATAATGAGAGATTCAAATGAAAACAAGGGAAATAATGCCAATATCTCTAAGAATCCAAATGAAATGCAATGCAAACTAGATTAAGATGAATATGCAAGCTAGAAATGAAAGATGCAAGCTAAACTATGAAAGGAAATATGCAAGCTATGCTATGAAAAGGAAAGTACAAGTATTACAATCCTTCCTAATTAGACTAGATGAAGTAATCTAAAGCATAAAGGAAACTAAGCTATGAATGCCATGATAATGAAACTAAGATGCAAGAAATGAAATTATAATAGCATGTAAATATGAAAGCCAAGAATGCTCCAAATCTCCAAAGCTCCAAAGTGACCTAAAAAACTTGCAGCATAACATTAGTATTCAAAATGCATATGAAAATGAGGAAGAGAGCTCTTCTTTTATAGGAAATGAGGAGAAATGGACCATGGAGATTAAGAGGCAAAAGACTTAATCAATGGTGGAGCATCAAAGAGGAGCAATCCATGTGCACAAATATCCTCCAATGAGAAAATAAGAGTTGACATTTGTGTCCATATGAGACAAAAAGTGCTTTTCTTCTTTTTATAAAATAAGAATAATACTTTATTTGTGCAACTTAGGATAAGAGGAAAAGTGGGGGCTTTTTATTTATTAAAAGGGGAGGAAATATTCCTTTTAAATAAATAAAAACTTTAGGATAAAATGGTTAGCCCAAGGCAAATAATCGAAAATGATGAAATAAGACTTGATCAAGGAAATTGATATAATTGAAAAATGTTGATTTTTGAAAATATTGATTCAGGGATTTGATAAATTGCTGAATGGGGGCAACCATTTTTGGGGTGCATACAATCAATACAATAGGTCTAACTCATAGTTCACCAAGGTCTAGATATAGTGTGTATCTATTATATTGAAGGTTACAGCCTTCACCATCTGAGCAGTGAGCTCTTGGACAGTGAGTCCTGACCCCTAACAGGGTTATTTGTAAAAGACTCCTAGTAGGGTTTGACCTGTGACCAAGTCACTGTACTTATTGTATTGTAAAGATAAACTCCTAACAAGGCTGTAAGATCTTCTAACAAAGATCATTATACTCTAGTGCAGTTCATAGTGGGTGCTAATTCCCATCAGGGTTTTTACCTATTTGGGTTTCCCCGTAACCAAAATTGTGGTGTTGTGTTTAAGTGTTATCTCATTGTGTATGTGCTTAATGTTTTTTTGTACTTAATTGGATAAATAATTGAATCTTGTAGATAATTGATTCACCCTCCCCCTCTTAGTTATCTCTTGGGACTATTCCTAACACTATGTAGTTAAGGTATGTAAAAATTATGGTTTAATCAACTTCAAACATTAATAAAATATGCAATAATCATGATAATGTTGTCAAACCAATTGCATGCCCTCTGTATCAAAGGTATGAAACTAAATTTGAAAGAATCACATTTACATCTATTTTACAAAAAAAATTATGCTCTATGAAAACAATGTTACTATTTGAAAATGACGTTTTCAACACCATACCAGTTTTCGTGGGAGAAAGAAAAAAAGTATTCAAATAAATTTAAAAGAAAAACCAAAAATATATATTTAGAATCTAGACAGAAAATCCTAAAAGAATCTAATTTACTTCATCCTCCTATTTCGAATGGTTCGGTGGCAATATGCATCCCAATCTAAAAGTTTTTCTCAAAATGTAGAGTTCAGTATCTGTTCAGGAAAAAGAGTGTAACCCACTATTGTGGGTTCACCATGGACCAATAAATTTTCTCTTCTTTAATGTTGTGTCTATACCCAATAATTTTAATGCCCCTGCCAACTTTTTGTTTATAAGTACAACTAAAAGCAATTGGGCTTTTTCAAGTGTTTCAAAATTATCAAATTTAGCCAATATTTCTCTTCCTATCATATTCATTGATTTCTTCTTAGCAAGACTTAAGGGTTGAACATTAGCAAGTGATCTCAAATTCTCTACATCCATCGTATGTAAATGATCTAAGTTTCTATAATTAATTTTTCTCTTTATAGTTTGAGCTAAATTTAAAAGTTCATCCATTCCAATAGGAGCATGTGATCTTGACCCTTCTCCAACATCAATTGCTTGAGCTTTGTAGGGAGCGATCCCGACCCTTCTTCAATGTGCAATTCTTTGACTTGGATTGACCCTCCTACTTCAGCTTGTCCTTCACCTTCTTTAGTTTTATGATAATATGTCAATGCAGCTTCATGATTTCTTTGTTCAGTACCGGGTGACCTTTCTCTAGCAGATTTACTTTGTTTTCCCTTGTTGTTCCCCATTTCTTCTCTCCAAAAAATGTCTTCCACAAGATTGCCAATAAAAACTCTCTTCTTCAAAAAATACTTGGATCTAATATTTCTCCTCTCCAAAATTATGCCTTTGTAAAAATTGATCAATAATAGAAAAAGAAATAGAAAAAGCAAATTAATTTATTGCAATTTGGTAGAAAATAGAAAGACAATGTTTTAGTTTTATACCATTCTAATTTTTTTTACGAAACAAATTCATAACTAATCGACTGACTTCGCTCGAAGTAGCTTGGGAAAATTTTTGAAAGGGTGTTTCTTCGTCGGACTTTTCACTTTGGGGTCTTCATGTGAAGGCCCTTCGCACAAAGCCCCTCAGGTGTCTTTGCTCGAAGACCCCTATGTTAGGAATGGGAACACTGAGAGGGGGGGGGGGTGAATTAGTGTTCACTATATTTTCACTTTTCACTTTAATCTTAATACTGAACTTAAATGCTTAAGTACTGAATTAAACATTCACATAAACATGAAACATGAAATCAACACATGACACCAATATGATTACGAGGAAACCCAAATAGGTAAAAACTCTGATGGGAATTGACACCCACTAATATTCTGCACTAGTGTTTTGTGATCCTTGTTAGAAGATCCTTTACTCTGTAAGGAGTAGCTTCATAATGCTTTTAGTATAGTAGACCTTGTTAAGGGTTGGACCCTGTTAGGAATCTTTTACAATAAACCCTGATAGGGGTGTGGACTCACTATCCTAGAGCTCACTACTCAAATAGTGAAGGCTACAACCTTCAGTCTTCAAATACACACTATATCTGCCAGGTGAACTGTCACTATGACACTACTTGTTAGATGAGTTCCTTTGATGTGCTTATTCTTTTACTTCTTGCAAAGCTCTAATACATCTTCTTGACTCTTTTCACACTTCTTCTCTGCTTATCACAACTCTCTATACAACTTCCATGCCGAATACAATGGGTGCATCTTATATTTATACGCTCATACAAAATATACAATTAGGTCGGCCCTATAACTAATTACAAACAATGCTTCCAATTGAATTGTCTTAAGCACTCTTACAATTATACTTATAAACATGTTGGAAACCTAAATACAATGGGTGGATAGCCTTTACAACTTTACATTATGATTGCAAACCAAAATACTAACTGTCGGCTATATGCTCTATTCTCTGCTGGCACACATTGGCTATGCAACTTCAACTGATTGTAACTTTCACATCCTTACATATCTTCTTATGTGCTCATAGAGTAAGCTTGAGTATAGTCTAACCAACTTAACTTCTAGTGAACATACCTTAATTTGTCCATATGCATGTGCGCTGATGCTCTGAGCTGCAGGAACTCTGTACACTGTCCTGTTTTCAACACTTAGCTGATTTCTGATCTTCTCATCAGGTGCGCTCACTCCAAACTGCTATATGACTTTGTTGCCATAATGAAAACACTAAATCAAGTTATATAATTTATTATAGTGAACTTTCCAACAATCTCCCCCTTTTTGATTTATGGCAACAAAATAATTTGTCCAAGTTGCTAACTGTCCCTTAACACAAAAACTTTTTATCTTGTATACATTTCTATACATAGTCTTATATCTCCCTATACATATTATACTCCATATTATATACACAACTCCCCCTTTGACATTAATGACAAAGGTGTACCAAAAAATTGTATTTACATACCCTTACTGAGGGAAAACATTCGGATATGCTATCTTAAGGTTTTGGATCTCCTTCTTCCAAATGGTTATCAAGGAGTTAACTATTTGGAGATGGGCACATAAAGCATATTGAAGCTTCTCCATCTTCTCAAAATCTATGCTTGGACCTTGATCATAGGTTATCATGGTGGCATCAATCTCCTTTATATTCTGATTGAGAATGTCTAGTGAGGGTGCAAGACCATTCCTCAACTGAGTCTGTCTAGACCTTATCTTTTCCATCTCTTTCTCTGCCTTCTCAATTTTATCCAACTGACCTTGGTATACATTGTTGCACATGTTCACATTAGTGGATGCATCTATCACTAAACTCTTCACCTGCTCAATCATAGCTTCAGCCTCTTTTATTTTCTTCAGATGGGCATCAATAAACTTATCCTGATCCATGCTGTCTGTAATGAATTTCCTTCCTTGAATAGAAAATTCTTTCAAGGTTGCTTGTCCTATCTTGAGGGAATTCAAATCTAGAGCAAAGTTTCTCATCAACTCATCCAATCTCTTCTTCAGATACTTCTCTTCTACAAATTTGGATGCAGACTCTCCAAGGCTAGAAAATTTATTCTTGAATTGTGAGATAACTGCACTCCCATCATCAACTGAATGCACCTTAGACACTTTCTTGTTTTCAGGCAACAAGTTGTTTAGTAAGTTCATAGATTCCACAAGGAGATGATTTCTCATGACTTTTTTCTCCTTTGCCTTCTCCATAGCTAGGATGTTGAACTTTATCAAGTCCTCTTCTCCCCAAGAGTCCAAACTAGTTGTGTTAGGTGTCAAACTTGACAATAATGCAGAGGAGGGAGTGCTATCCACCACTTCTAGTTTTGTCTTGACTGTTTGAATTGATGGTTATTTTTCTTTTTCTATTTTCTCTTTTTCTAATTCTTTCTTTTCTTCTTATTTTTCCTTCTTCTCTTTTTCTTGATTTTCCTTTTCTTGTTTTTGCTCTTTCTTTTCTTCTTTTTCTATTTCAGTTATGTCCGCAATCAAAACTTCTTGTTTGAGAGGAGTGGAACTACATAAAATCTCAGCTTCTTATGTGCTCACAAAAGCTTCCTCAAACTTGTCGAAATCTATATCAGTGGTTACCATGGCTATCTCAACATTATATATGATAATGGTGTTGTCCTTGAGTGATTCTGTGATGGGCGCAGATTTGTCTAACTCTATATGTGCTTCCACTGTAGGCACTGAATCATAAGGACCTATATGATGTACCTTGATGGTCTCTAACTCTTTTGTAACCATTGTGGGTACATTAGCTATGGGCACAGACTTAGGTTTCATGTGCTGCTCTAAGAGTACCTTCTCAAAGGCCTTCTCTATTTCTTTAGAAATCAACTCATACTCTCTGTTCATGATGTGTAGTGTCCTCATCTTTGTCCTTAAGTGCGGCTTCACCAAATTTAGTAGCAATGACTTCTCTTCAACAGAACATACTAGAAGAATGGAATCAAGAATTTGTTCCCTTATTCCATGGTCTTGTTCAGTGGCTTGTTTCTTCAAGGTATCCAATATCTCCCATACCTTATCTAGAATTGTTGTTTTCAATTCAAGAACTGTCTTCTTGAATTTTATCATGTGTTTGACAATCATTTCATGTATTTCTGATTTGTCAATCTCACTATATGTTTCATAAAATTTCCCTACTTGATCAATTATGCCTTCATCAACAATTCTTGTATTCAAAACTTTAAGGCTTGGTCTGAATCCTATCTTAGGAGCTGCTTGTATGTTTTTCTTGCTCCTAGTAGTTCGTGAGGATGGAGGACTAGTGTTGGCTTCTTTCTTCCTCTTAACTATTGTCTTATACTCTGGAGGAGTGGTAAGGTCAATATTATCTTTGGGCGTAGAAGGTGTATCATCTTGTTTACCCTTCTGACTATTATCTTTTTCAATTTTTATTTTCTTCAACTTGGGATCTTCTTGTTCTGCTGCACTTTTCAATTCTAAGGAAATCTTTCCTTCCCTTGCCTTGTCAAGATCTGCTTGAGACACACCATGTATTCTCAAGATCTCTAATGTTACTTTAGAAACCTTTCTTTTTGTTGCTATACTGTTAAGTTTTGCATCTAACTCTTTTGTCTTCTCCTCATATGTTCCCCACCTAGGTTCATTAGGATCTTTTGGGGCTGATAGAAGTACCTGTGCATATGCTTCAAGGACTTGTTCTTCAACTTCATACCCAAGTGGATGAATCCACTTAGTTCTTGGCTCAACAACTTCCATACAAGTTGTATCTATTGCTACCATAAAACATATTGTGTCCTTATATTACTCCACAATGGTCTCTAGAATCTTGTACCTCATTTGCATCTTTTCCCTAAAGGTCTTCAATTCCAATGTCACATAATCTCTCAATGTGCTTTCTGTGGATGCTTTGTTGGATATATGTGGCACGATTGGAATGGATTTGTCCAAGTACAAATCTGATACTCTACCAACTATATGAAGGTACATATAGATGATTAATGACCCAAACCTCTTTATTTTATCATGCTTGATAGCCCTTATGTTATCAATCAACTACGCGCACAAGATCTCACACAAGTTGAACTCACCATCTTCCTTTACAATTCTTATGGCTGATGGAATAGTGCCCACAAAAACACTATTCACCTTGCTGGTGTGATGAAACCTATAACCTAGTATCATTGACATCAATTTGATGTCTTCTTGCTCAATAGACTTGATTGTCATGTCACGCCTATTGCTCCTTGACTTACAAGTTTTCTCAACCATCTTTCTGACATCCTTACCCACAGGAAGGATAGTGCCTGTCCTAGAAAGGCCTGTCATCTCATGAATTACATCATTGGTGATTCTAACTAGTACATCACTTATCCAAAACAAATCATCATGAATTCTGCTCAACAAGATTTTTATCCACTTTGTCTCATAGAATTCATATGTTGTAGCATACTCAACGATAGGGTGATCATTCCATTTAGCATATTCATCCATAAATGTTTTATCTAGTTTCAACATGGTGTCCATGTGCACCCTTAACCTATCCAACCCTACTGGTTCTTTCTTGTAGTAGATGTATGCCCTAATATCCTCAACATGCATAACACCCATAGGCATGCAGGAGAAAGGTCCCTCTAAGTCATCTAGGGTTGACTTAAATGGATGCCTCTTGAAAACATATATTTTCTTCTCAGTGAAATCATAAACAATAGGAGTGGACATGACTTACTTGATAAACACTTTCCAAGTGATCTCTGAGATAATCTAATGGCTTCTGAATTGGCGCAACTAGCTAGGGTTTCTGTAATAGATCAAATGCAATGCAATTACTAGTAGATCAATCTACAAGACTTCACAACAACTTCTAAGGCTCTCTCTACTCTTCAATCACTCTGAATTTGAATGCAATGAGTGATCAAACAAATTTTTGTGTACTTAAAGTGAGAATTCTGCCATTAATGCTCGGCGCATAAACCAGGCTGTCACTTCAAAATTTCCAACTCGAGTTTTGCTAACAATCAGCATGTGCACTCTTGCACAAAGGTTCCTATACACTCCAAAAGCTTAAGTCCAAAGGCACATACTCTGAAGGTAAGTATGCCAGCCACGTAGGGGTCTAGAGCTAAATTAGCTCCCCCTATGACCCTGAGGGCCATTCATCTAGATGTAGAGGGTGCGTCCACTAGGGATGCATCCAATACATACTCATTTGTCATGTCCTTCTTCTCTGACGAAATCAAGCTCACATCCTCTGAGGATTTCACAAAGTTAACTTCTCCTTCAGTATCCAATACTAGTTTTTCAATCTTCTTAGGGCTTTCCTGACCTTGCATCCTTGATCTACAAAATCGTGAGATATGTCCAGCCTTGTTACAGGAGTGACAAATGACTGGAGGTCTTATATTCCTTAGCGCATTGACATGAGTAACCATTCTGAATTGCTTTGCTGAGTGTTCATTACAGTTACGTATCTGACATGTTACATTCTGAGAGCTTCTTTCATTTGTCTAATTCTGATTTCTCTAATTATGCTGAACCATGTTCTTCTTACTAATTTTGCAATTCATATCTCTATGACCAAATTTATTGCATGAGTAACAATAGCCATTAAAAGGTCTTACCTTTGTATAGTTCCTTGCAATGTGTCCAAGCTTGTTACATGCAAAGCAAGTGCATTCTACTTGCTTGTGCTCATTCTTAGGTGGTCCACCATCATCTTTGGTTTGATCTTTAGTCTTCTCTATATTGAAGTAGAGTCTTTTTGTGTCTCCTTTCTTGCTCGCATATTATCAATCTGATTATGTGCTTCATTGTATCCAATACAGCTAGTGTCTCCTTTAACTCTTCTTGCATACAACTAAGATTCAATCAAATCTGAACTCGTGTGTAATTTTTCAATATGATTCTTTTCTTCTTTTAATTCAAACTCCAATCTTTCTTTGCTATTCCTTAGCTCCAATATTTCCAAATTGGCTTCCCTTAATTCCTCATTGAGTTGAAGGTTCTCCTTGACCTATTCATTGTAGACTTTCTGATTATTGATCAACTTATCATCAAACTCTTCAAGTAGTTTTTTCATAGATGCATTTTCTTCATTTAGTTTCTTGACCTTTGCTTCTAGATCACTATTAGAGCATTCTTTTAGATCCCTTCTTAGCCTTTTGATAACTAATTGTGCATGACTGACTTTTTCTTTTAGTTCTTCAATTTCTCTTTCTATTTTGTCCAGGTCTTCAAGAGCTGCTTCAAGATTTCTCTTTAAATGTTTCATTTCTGCTTTGTCCATGATCTCCTCAAGTGGTTAAACTTCTTTTCTGAGGACCAGAGCTATGATACCAATTGTTAGGAATGTGAACACTAAGAGGGGGGGTGAATCAGAGTTCACTGTATTTTAACTTTTCACTTTAATCTTAATACTGAACTTAAATGCTTAAGTACTGAATTAAGCATTCACATAAACATGGAACATGAAATCAACACATGACACCAATATGATTACGAGGAAACCCAAATAGGTAAAAACCCCGATGGGAATTGACACCCACTAATATTCTGCACTAGTGTTTTGTGATCCTTGCTAGAAGATCCTTTACCCTGTAAGGAGTAGCTTTACAATGCTTTTAGTATAGTAGACCTTGTTAAGGGTCAGACCCTATTAGGAGTCTTTTACAATAAACCCTGTTAGGGGTGTGGACTCACTATCCTAGAGCTCACTGCTCAAATAGTGAAGGCTACAACCTTCAGTCTTCAGATACACACTATATCTGGTAGGTGAACTATCACTGTGACACTACTTATTAGATCATTTCCTTTGATGTGCTTATGCTATGACCTCTTGCAAAGCTCTAATACATCTTCTTGACTCTTTTCACACTTCTTCTCTACTTATCACAACTCTCTATATAACTTTCATGCAAAATACAATGGGTGCATCTTATATTTATATGCTCATACAAAATATACAATTAGGTCGACCATATAACTAATTATAAACAACACTTCCAATTGAATTTTCTTAAGTGCTCTTACAATTATACTTATAAACATGTCAGAAACCTAAATACAATGGGCGCGTGGCCTTTACGACTTTACATTATGATCTTAAACCAAAATACTAAGTATCGGTTCTATGCTCTGTTCTCGGCTAGCACACACTGGCTGTGCAACTTCAACTGACTGTAACTTTCACATCCTTACATAGCTTCTTATGCACTCATATACTAAGCATGAGTATAGTCTAACCAACTTAACTTCCAGGGAACATACCTTAATTCATCCGTATGCATGTGTGTTGATGCTCTGAGCTACAAGAACTCTGTACACTGTCCAATCTTCAACACTTAGCTGATTTTTGATCTTCTCATCAGGTGCGCTCACTCCAAACTACTATATGACTTTATTGTCATAATGAAAACACTAAATCAAGTCATATACTTTAGTATAGTCAACTTGCCAACACCCTAAGCTAAAATTTTTCCCTCAGGAAAAAAAAGTGAACTACAAAAAAATGGTCTTTCAAGGGTTGGGACAAGGACCAAACAAGATAGTTTGTTAAAACATATGATGTCAAATGATTCTATTCAGAATAGTCTTTCTAATGAATATAATTTTAATACATATTGAGTTCATTATCACTTTTAAATATTACTTTAACTAAACATAGGTTGTTTGGTCATTCAACAACCTGTCTCTTCAAGACTTCAAGAAAAATAGTAAATTAGAAAAATAAAATTTTGAAAAATATGTAGGAAAAGAGTATTTGTGTTACCTTTCTATGAAAAAAAGAGAAAATTAATTTTCATATACACAGATCAAGTTAGAGTGATCCAAGTGACCTTATGTCTAAATTATATTTACTATCACTTAAGAACTTAATAAACTATGAAATATTGACCCAAAATGAATAAAACTAATTTTATCCTTTAGATATTGAAGTTACAAATAGAATCTCGAAAGAATTACATGGTTATCATATTTTAAAAGAAAGTTATGCTGATTCAAGTGACAATAACTCCTTAAAAATATAATTTTTTAACGCAAACCACTTTTTGAAGGGCAAGGAAAAATAATTTAAATAATTTTTTAATTTTTTTTTAAATATATATATTTAGAAACTAGAAAGAAAATTGTAAAAGACTCTAGTTTACATCATCTTCAAATTACTAATAGTTTTGCAGTAACAGGTGTTCAAAATTGATGTTTTTTCTCAAAATGTTGATCTCAGTGTCAAAGTTGGCCAAAAAGTGGGACACACTATTGTGGGACCACCCAAGTTCAACATTCTTCATCTTGTTCAAACATAATGATTTTTAATCCCGATTTATTGATTTAAAGATGCAAAATTTATCTTCTAAACTTCTATTTTAATTGAGTTGAAAAATAGTTGTTTAAATCAAATTTCCATAACAATTATGAAGGAGATCATAGCCCCACCATATATATACTCACTGCCTTTCATCTGATATGTATGCTATGATTAAATAAGCACATAAACAATAAGACTACACTTCGGTGTTTGTAATCATCATGATTAATAATAACTTAATTAAATGCATGTATATGTGCATATATATGGTTCTTATATATGCACATATACACATATATGCTTGGCTAATCATCATCCATTTAGCGCTTGTTGATGTTGTTACCAAATTTTTAAGGATTATAATCATTAGAAGTACACTAGCATACCTACATTTTAAAAATCAAGTAAAAGATGCCAAGAGATATCAAATTTCAAATTATTTACAAAATCAACCTCACACATAACACCATAAATTAATGTTCATATTGAATAATTAAATATTTCAAAACTAAATCTCAATCAAAATGAATCAATTACTAACTTAACCATCAACAATGATACTGTAATCATGCGAGAAAGAGCTAAAATTAATGGAGAAGATATATTGAAATTAATCAGAAACACCCAAGGCTAGCAGCAATCAAGATTTGGGCATAAGAGCAAACATGATTTGAACAAGTGCATTATACCATATACCACAATTAAATCAAATCACTAAATGCCAGAATGCATGATACCAACACACCTCATATGACCTCAGTTCCTTTTAAGAATTTCAGAAAGATAAGTTGAGGCATGTTTTAAATCTGAAAGCTCAATTGGGTGAATTGGAAAAGATGATAATTTTGAATTGTGAATATTTGAAGTTGACTAGAATGCTTTATTGGAGGTTTTGGTTATAGAATCTAGATGAATATGCCAATAGTTATAGGCCAACACTTCACAACTATAGATACTAATAACAGTGTCAACAACATAATGAATATAGACTCTTCGTTGGGTACAACCTTAGAAATAGAGAGGAGCCTTTATCTGAACAATGGAGCTAATTTTGGTATTGAGTAAGTAAAACAATGAAGAAAATTCAGGTGGAGCCATCAATATACCAGCCCATGATAGCTTGCAAGCATAGCATTAGTAACAGTTGTTTTTGGGAGGAAAGCAATCTGCTCGACAACATCAATTGGAATGGGAACTCGAATGCCAGGAGGTCCTTCAACAACCCTAATGCCCTAAATACCCATTTGGATCTAGTTGTAGTGGCTATCTTTTACCATCTTTCAGAAAGTACATTTTCCCATTGATAAATTTCCTTAAAGACATTAACTTTCCTTATATAAAAATTACATGTTTTGATTAAATTTGCTAAAATTTTAATTATTTTTAACTATTCCTACACTGAATAGGAGGACTATGATTGAACTCAAAAGTACTTGCGATTGTAACTCCAAGTCACATAAAATGAGTTCTAGTGACTCAGAAATGAGGAGTATAAAAAGGACTATGTAAACTCAAGGATACTACCCTGATACTATCCTGTTTTTACAATAAGATCTCTCAATTTTTTCAAAATTCAAGAAAATGTGGTTTTCACACTATCTACACAACTTCATTGTCGATCTAGCCACAACAATACCCATTTAAGTTAAGATGCTTGTGAGAAATTTTATACAAACACATGGGGTTTTTCCATTGATAAATTACACTTTTGGCATTCAATGAATTGTAATTGTAGTTTAAAGTACATGCATCACATTAGGGTTTAGGGTTTAAGTTTTATCATATGCAAAAGCTAGGTGTAATCTTATACTTACTTAGAACCTCGGTGATGTAAAGTTGTACATGTCATGAAAGCCCTAGTTGGCGTTCAAAGCTTGGAAAGAAT
This sequence comes from Chamaecyparis obtusa, assembly GCA_027943335.1. NCBI lineage: Eukaryota > Viridiplantae > Streptophyta > Pinopsida > Cupressales > Cupressaceae > Chamaecyparis > Chamaecyparis obtusa. Next base: position 487,322 of record BSBK01001589.1, read on the forward strand.
GGAGGATGTCCATTGCTGTGGCACCACGAATTTTAAGCCATGAAGAAGGACCAATCTTTGGGTTTATTTACATCTTGTTTCAGAGTGTTGATTTTGAGAGAAAATTCATTAAACCCTTTTGGCAATCCTTGCTTTTAAGTCAAGGTTGAGGAAAATCTCAATGTTGTTGCAGATGTTAAATCTAATGAGAATTCTTTTATTAGTTTTTTAACCTTTGATGATGGTTTTGCTAGATGCTTTAGGGTAGTGAAGAAGAGAAGAAATGTGCCCAGGGTTAGAAATTTTTTTGGTTCTAGCTCAAGCCAGCACTTTTTGAAAGTGGAAAACGTGGTTTTGAAACTGTTGTGCCGAGACTCCCACTTCTCAACTTTTAGTGCATAAAATGCAATGGACAGTAGTGTTGCTAACAATCACAGACCCATTTTCATCAAAATCATATATGAACTAGAAATATCTCTTCATACCTTGCGTTAAAAGAGATTAGGAGAGCCATTGCCTTAAAAACCCAGTGGAGGCGGGAAAGTGAAGGATGTCAATGCCTTAGCCGCTTTGTAGAGAATGTTGTTGCCTCAGCTGCTTTGCCAAAGTGAAGAATGTCGTTGCCTCAGCCACTTTCCAGAGAAAAAGTAAAGAATGTTGTTGTCTCAGCCGCTTTACAGAGAATTTCATTGCCTCAGCTGCTTTGCCAAAGTGAAGACTGTCATTGCCTTCTGCTTTGCCAGTGAAAATGCCCTAACGCAGACCCCATATTTTATTATCTTTTGAACGCAGACCCGGTGGCTTTAAAAAATTGAGGCTGAAAAAAGTGGAATTTTGCCCTCAAATTCCAATTCCACCTTTTCAAGTGGAAGATGTAAATGCTCATTTTGGGTCAAAATGAGCATTTAAAACTTCCACTTCTATTTTCATATTGCACTTCCAAACTGAGGATTCGACGGAATTAGAAATCACAAATGCCAATTCCAAGCTAATTCTCGCAACCAAACGGGCCCTTAGTGTCTTGCATTGTGCACTTACAACTAATCTTCATGTTGGATTTAAAGTAAAACAGACTGTATCAGAATCTTCAATTACAAATGTGATAGTTATATGACGATTGGTTTTCACACACAACTTCCACCCAGTCTGAAGATCATCTCTCATCACGTACCCGACCCCTATGTCCCTTTCAAACACTTCCATTGCAAAAGCTACCTTCTTTACAAAGTTTTATTGTGCAAACGAAGAAATTGGTGAAACTTTCAGAGCAATTTGGGTTCCCTCCATCTCTAGTAGATCTGCAGTTGAATTGTTGCGGGCAGCTACCAAAAGAAATCAGTAATCTGCCTGCACTTGAGCGTTTGACTCTGGATAAATGAGACTTGAAATCTTTGTCTCAAGGAATGGGAAAACTCAAGAAACTGAAGCATTTGAGAATGCAAAGCTGCACAAAGTTGGCTTCGCTGCCGGAAGAACTTGGGGTGCTATCTTCAATTACTTGTCTTAGACTATGCGGTTGCACGCTCATCCAAAATTTACCTAAAGACCCGGGAAATCTGAGTGCACTTGAAAGCTCAGCATGAGAGACTGTGAGAATTTGAGGGAGCTACCTCAAGGCATTGGTGCTTTATCTTCTCTACAAAGTTGGACTTAAGTGGATGCATCTCCTGGAAGACACTGCCACAAAGCTTTCCGGAGCTTCGGATAGAATCGCTCACTCTGCAATCACTGATGAGTTTAGAGTCGCTTCCGTCTTGTTTCCCGTCTTGTTTCGGAAACATGCAGTGTCTTTCTTACCTGGATTTGAGGTCCTGCAACTCATTATTCACTCTCCCCAACAGCTTTGTGAAATTGAAATGCTTACAGGACTTAATAATAAGGGATTGTAACAACATTGTGGCGCTTCCAGAAGACTTTGGCAAGCTAAGTTTATTGAGTGGAATGACTCTGAACAATTGTCCGAAACTGCAGGAGTTGCCTCATGGATTTCAAGCATTGCCGGCCTTAAAAATCTTCTACCTGTTCGATTGTTCCAGTCTTCCTAGTGTTCGGGGAGCTTAGATCTTTGGAATTGTTGACGTTAAATGGATTGATAATCTCGAGTCTTCCAGATGGATTCGGGAAGCTCAAAAGATTAGTCAATTTAGTAATAGACCGGTTTTCAAACTAGAAACATTGTCAGATGATTTTGAAACTTTACCGTCTCTGATTTATTTAAAATTGAGTAAGTGTTACAAGTTTGTCGGAGCAGCAATGGAGAGAATAAATTTTTTACAGTAATGCTATTATGTAGATATTGGAAGAAGTGCTAAATTGATAGAGAGGTGGGAAGAAATACGGGAGGAGGACGAATCTCCAATGGCCGTGTGTACTGAAGGGAATGTTGTGATGAGTGGAGGATCCGATCTTTACATGTTTGTCTCATTGCAATTCTTCTTGTAAAAGCCAAATGGACATATATGATGAATAGTTAGTATATGTTCTGTGCAGGACTCTGAGGAGTGGATGCGCGCTGCAAGAGTGGGTTTGCTGAGTGGGAAGTGCGTAGATAATAGCATTATCTACGCACTAAACAGAAATTGATAGAGCGGCCAACATCGACGTTGTTGGGGGAGGACACAACTGTGGCATTGATTGCCCTCCCTCTCCGCATGAAATTTCATCATCACCTTCTCCAACGACTTGTTGGGGGCGACCATGGAAAAAACAAAGACCCTTCTATAAGTGGACATGTCACAATCGGTTTTGCGACTTTTTTAGTATGTGGATCATTCAGTCGTCGATTTGGATGAATCGACATTCTGGGTAACTATGAGAAATGGTAAATCTTTATTAAATGAGATGGAAATTTGCAAATGTTGCAATTGTTAAATGATTATTTCATTTTGGAGGTATGTTTATCATATGAATTATTGATGATGGTTTTTCTTGTCGAGTGTTTGAGTGGTTGCAGGTCGGAGGACAGGGGTGTGGTCGAAAAGAGAGGTCTAGCTCCCCGCCTAGTGTCAGATTCGGATGACTGAGTGACACACACACACCACTATTATACATAGATATAGATGCATATTAATACTTGCTTATTGTTGTGTGGTAGTAGGAAGTAAAATAATGCAAATTATAAATTCGTTAATAATGCAAGTATAAATTAGATTAATTATTTTATCTTCCTATCATATTGTGATATAAATGTCAAAATTTATTAATTCATTTTGAATGAAAAATGAGATTTGAAATAGGCTATTTTTATAATTGTTAGGATTTTGAATTAACTAACATTAAGTTAATTATGTGTACTTACATTTTATTCTTACTCTTTACATTCAACTTACCGCAAGTACATCAAGAAACGGTTATTGGCCACTAAGGATATAATGCTGAGACACTTTTCATTGTGGACACACCTTCTTGTCATGCACGTGAAAACATTAGCTAAAAATTTGGAAACTGGGTAAGATTTGGGAGAAATTTGGAAAATAGTTTTAAAGAAGTTTTGCAGAAAGACCTTGCGTACGCTGGAGTTGGGACCATTGTCAGGCTATAGGCTCCATTTATAAACCAGGTTCCTCCTTTTGTTTTGAATGCTTTGGTTCAGATTAAATTCTATGTCACAAACTCTTGGACATTAATTTGATTTTGTTAATCGTATTCTACGCATCATTTTAAAAGATTTAGTATCTGTGAAATTGTTTTTTTTTCCTTCCTGAGTTGTTACTCAGACATTGAGTTCATTTATAATCTGTAACGACATTTTCCTTTATACAGTAAGGTGTGTAGCTCTCTGACAAAGCAATAGCGGTCGATTAAGAGTTTTTAGAGCAGAAAAGTGGTCTAGTTCCCTGGAAACTCCATGCGCATGTGATTTCATGGAGCCTCTAAACTTACAGTTTCTAGGCCTGCTAGACTCCTCGCTTAAGATATGGTAGAGATTAACTGGTATTGCCGCCACTTATGCTCTGCAGCGTAGCGTGCCCTGTTTGTTTTCTTTAATTAGAAGCCACGATCACTTTGGCATTGTCAATGCCCCTTAACATAGCTTGAATTTGTTGTAAAATTCTGCTCCGTAGAAAAGAACCCCGATCTTTGAACAGTTTTGAACAGTGAGGACGTCTTGCTAGTTTTCTTGTATGGATATGTGACTGTAAGTCGGTATCTCTATAGGTGAATAATTGGTAGTAGAACAGTAAGGATGTCTTTTAAATTTACACATTGTGCTCGTGGTGATTTATGCAGCACTTTTACCTGCACAAACATTATTAAGGATTTTTAATCAAAAGCCCATCCCCACCTTATCGTACCCCATGAAAAGGAAAATAGATAGTGATCTGCAAACAATGTTCTAAGTAAGTTGTAGGTTGAAGAACCTTGACATGACAAACACAGTTATATCCTTAAAATCAGCGAGAATGTGGAGTAGCGGTCAATGAATAAGTACACCTGAAGCCGACATTGAAGAGAGAAATATGCATTCAATGACAATTAATTTTTTTGTAGATGTTTTAATATTTATTTGTAGTGTTCAAATGCAACATAGAAACATTCATTTGCCCAGAGAATAATGCATACAGAGAGCTTTAACTTTTACTTTCCTCACGATGATGATGGCATGATTCTGGGTGCCATGAAAAAGGCTAAAACGGCTTAAGAAAACATAATATTTTGGAACATGTTTAGATTTTAAGGCGGAGGCAATTATGAGACCTGTAAACTCTACATCAAATCTAAATCTTACAGTTCTAGTTTCTGTTATTTGTTTTAACTTGAATCTCTTTGCAATTTCAGCATTTCTTTTAAGTTTTCCTTTGACTGTTTTCAACATTGTAATAGGTACTCTTAAGCAACAAAAATGAGGAATTTCTTCAATTTTATTCGTGTGTATTAATTTCTTTCTTTTTCTCTCTGGTTGCTTAATGTTTTGATGATTCATATCTAATTCGCACCCAGTGTTTAACCAAGAGCTACTTGAATTTAGTGAATGAGATGAAAATAGGAAGCGTTAAAACTCAAAATCTTCATCTTGTTGTTGAATCATTATGCTGTTAACAGTTCTTGTACCTACTCTGTTTATATGCTGGAAAAAAACTTGAAACCAACACTAGTAGACAATCTATATGTCACCAAAACAGCGGTACTCATAATTCTTGTGTTTTGATTTGTTTCTAAGTTTAAAGTGTTGCTGACACTTAAAAGAATGGATATAACATAAGTTGGGATATAATTATGATAAGTACATGGAACATTTTGGGTAGAAGTTGAGTAGTATTGAATCCTTGGAATTACTTTGTCTATTAAAAAAATGCCAATTGTTGGTCCTTTGTGTGAGGTCGGGAATGTATCAACTAGGATGGAAGTTGTGCCGAAAGTAGAGATCAAGGGAGGGTAAATGTTTGTTTGCATGCCAGTTCAAATCTAGAATAAAATTTACTTTGGCCAAAGTATAAAACTGCATATGTTCTCATTGATTTATGCATGGTTAAAATTCACCCCTTGCTACATCCATTGTGTAGAACCTACTGTAGGCATATGTGTTGTAGGTTAAGTTACACGGCTGCACTAAGACCATTTGAATCTGCCAGTAGTGAGAAGCTAGGTCTCTCGTCCAGGGAAGGGGCGTTCTTTGTGTCAGGAAGAACCCCGGGGAAGCTCATCACTTCCGGAGCTGACCACTCCATGGTTGGGTGGTAAAAGTGCCTGGACCCCACCTGTGTTCTCAAGGAAGCGTAAGGGACTCAGTCCAAGGCTCAAGAGACAGAACCTGATGAGTTGACACTTCCAGTGTTTATTTTATTCTTTTCTCTCTATCTCTTCTTGATGTACTTTATCTGGTGATCAACAAGCTGGTCAACACTTCTGGATGTAATAACTTTGTTGTATCAAAGTAATTGTAAATTTGATTTCTTAAACCGACAAGTTGGTCGGCATGAATTGTATGTACTTTGTATAAAGGTCTTAATGTACATTTGACAAGTTGGTCATTTGAATGATCCTTATTTGATGTAACATGTGATTAAATGTATTGATTTATCAACACTGTCTTTCGACTGGATATGCTTAAGCTTATGTGGCATACTTGGTTGTAAAATTCAGTCTTTACATATGGTATCAGAGCGAGTTTCTACTCTGGGGCCTTATGGGTCTTATGCTAATGCTATGCATTGTGCGACGATGCAAGATTTTGGTTTGTCATCATGATGACTAGGAATGCTAGTAAGGGTGGATCCAGTAATGACACTGGGGAATCCAGTGAATGCTTTGATCAGATACTTGCCTTGTTAACTCAGCAAGGTACACTTTTGCAGCAATAAAAGGACAAAATGGACCACCTAGAGAGTAGTATTCAGGGTAAAGGTCCTGCAGATTCTAGTGGGGAAGTAAGATAGAAACATGAGGAGGATTTGAGCGCAGAAGCTCAAAGGAAATAGGAAGAGGACAAGAGAATAGAAGCGTAGTGTAAAGTTGAGGCTGATGCAACAGCCACTATTCTGACTGCGACTAGAGAGCAGATTTCAACAGAGCTGAGCAAGGACCTCAAAAAGGTCACTCCTCCCACTTTCAATGGGAAAGCCTTAGGAGATGAGGCTGAGGCTTGGATAGCTACGATGGAAAGGTACTTTCAAGTTTGGAATTTTACAGGATAGACACGAGCCATGGGGGCAACTTTCCAATTAAGAGGGGAAGCTATGAATTGGTGGGAAAATGTAATGTCAAAGAAGAAGCTTGAACCTGGATAGGTCACTTGGGAAGAATTTCTACAACTGTTCAGAACTCGTTGGTTACTGAAGCTTTACTTTGACAAAAATCTTTTAGAATTCCAACATCTAATACAGGGAGTCATGACAGTTACAGCCTATCATGAGAGATTCTGCCACCTCGTGAAATATGTTCCATAGTACCGGAATGATGAGGAATTTCATACTCGTAAATTAATTATGGGGCTATGACCGGAAATTGCTTCAGAGGTATTGATGCACGAGCCTAAACAAATGGAGCTAGCACTTAGAAAGGCTCTAAGATAGGAAGAAAAATTGAAGAGCTTGTCAGTGGTTCGAGTGCCTCAAAAATTTGGAAAATCAGGAGGTTTCAAAAGAAAACAACATAACCGTCAGAAGGGAAATGACAAACACCAGATCAGGAACATGAAGAGTAGAGGCCAGGGAAATTCTAGAAACAAGAACAACAATAGGAATAACCAGAACAACAATAACAGGAATGAGAACAGGAACAGTAGGTTTGAGGGACGATGAGGACCATGGGGTGGTTTCTATGTTTGTGGCGGAGACCACTTTTCCAGTCACTGTTCCCAGAGGTCAGGTCAGAGAGAGGGTAAAGCCTCTCAAGCTCAGCATCACATCCACGCTGTAGTGGATAATAGGCAGGCATAATTTCAGGCTTCTCCTATTCAGCTGATAGGTAAAATTTTTGGTCATAATGTATCTATTCTTGTGGACACTGGTGCAATTGAATGTTTTATAGATCCTAGAGTAGCTTCCAGATTACCCATTAGAGCTGGTTATATGGCTAATCCATGGATTGTAGAGTATGGAAACTAAGCAGAGTGAAGGGTAGAACAGTGTTTGGTTTGCAGCGAATTGGAGTTACCCAGCTTCATAATGCAAGTAAATCTATATTTAGCACATCTTGGCTCGTATGACATAATCCTAGGGATTAATTGGCTAACTGAACATAAAGCCATAGTAAATTGCCAAGACAAGTCATTTAGATGTTTGGATGATTCAGGGAAGCCTATAGAGATCAGAGGTGTTAAAAGGCCTCTTGAACTCAAATAGATTTCAGCTATGCAACTGAAGAGAGCCAAACGGAAGGGGTGTAAACTTTATGTTGTCCACATGAAGGATTTGGAGGAAACACCTCCTAACTTAGATGATTATCCAATCCTTCAGGAATTCAGAGATGTGTTTCGAGAAGACTTACCAGAACTTCCACCTAAAAGGGAGTTTGACTTCTCTATTGATCTAAAGGCTGGGACTGAACCACAGTCTAAAGCTCCTTATAGGATGACTACTACAGAGATGTATGAACTAAAGGTTCAGATTTAGGATCTCCTTGATAAAGGATTTATACGTCCTAGCATTTCACCTTGGGGTGCACCGGTGATTTTTGTTAAAAAGAAGGATGGTACTTTGCGTTTATGCATTGATTATAGGATGTTAAACAAAGTGACCATCAAGAACAGATACCCTCTACCATAAATAGATGAACTATTCGATCAGATGAAAGGAGCAACGGTGTTCTCAAAGATTGATCTACGATCTAGGTACCATCAACTCAGAATCAAAGATGAGGACATCCATAAAACAACTTTTAGAACAAGATATGGGCACTACGAGTTTATAGTTCTGCCTTTTGGGCTAACAAATGCCCCCGCAGCTTTCATGAATCTGATGAATAGTGTGTTCAGAGATTTTCTAGATAAGTTCGTGAAGATTTTTATTGATGACATCCTAATATACTCCAAAACCGTTGAGGAGCATGAGGAGCATTTGCGAATAATTTTGTAGTGACTAAGGGAACGTAAGCTGTATGACAAACTATCCAAATGTTCATTTTACCAGATAAGAATTCATTACTTGGGCCATCTCATATCCGGAGAAGGGATTGCACTTGATCCAGCCAAGATCAAAGCAATACTTGAGTGGCCTGCTCCTGCTAATATTCATTAAGCTCGGAGTTTTATGGAGTTGGCCGGATATTACCGAAAGTTTGTGGAAGGATTTTCTAGGATAGCAGCACCTATTACATCCCTCCAGAGAAAAGGGAAATGGTTTGAGTGGATAGAGACTTGTGAGCAAGCCTTTCAGTTGTTAAAACAAAAGCTCACGTCCACTCCGATATTGATCATTCCTGATCCAAATGGTCAATTCACAGTTATCACAGATGCGTCAGGTGAAGGTCTAGGGGGTTTGTTGATGCAAGATGGCAGAGTTGTGACTTACGAGTCACGAAAATTGAAACAACATGAGGTAAATTATGCCCCGCATGACCTCGAACTTGCAGCGATTGTGCATGCCTTACAGATGTGGAGACATTACCTACTTGGAAAACTCTTTGAGTTGCAGACTTATCACATGGGATTACAATATATCTTCACGTAGCCAAATCTGAATGCGAGGCAGAGGCGTTGGCTTGAGTTCTTGAGTGAGTATGACTTTGGTATAGAATATATCAAAGGAAAGGAGAACAGAGTGGCAGATGCACTCAGTAGGAGAAGGCATTTATCCACCATATCCACTACCAGGATACGCTTGAGAGAGCATGTGCTAGAGCAGTTACCTGGTGATGACCATTATGAGATGGTCCGATCTGCTTTACAAACAGATCCTTCTGATTACAGGTTCAGTGGCTATTCTTTTGATAGTGATGGTATTTTGTGATACCAAACCAGGATGTATATCCTCGACCGTGCAGGGTTGAGGAAGATTGTTTTGGAGGAGATGCACTGTGTTCCTTATGCCGGTCATCCAAGGGTGACCAAGATGCTTAATGACATGAGACCATTGTCCTTCTAGCCTGGGCTGAAGTGTGATATTATAGCTTTTGTGGCCCAATGTTTAGAATGCCAGCAAATCAAGGCTGAGCATATTCATCCAGCAGGATTGTTGTACCCTCATGATATACCAGAGTACAAGTGGCAGGTCATAAGCATGGATTTTATTCAGGGTCTTCCCATAACTCGACAAAGGCATGATGTTATTTGGTGGTAATTGAAAAACTCACCAAGGTAGCACACTTTATACCTGGCAGCTTGTGAGATGGTTCCCTAGCTCTTGCTAGGAAATTTGTTCACGAGATCTTTCGTTTACATGGAGTTCCAGAGACTATTATTTCAGATAGGGATACTTGAATGACATCAAGGTTCTAGACAACCTTGAATGCATCCCTAGGCACATGATTGAATTTCAGTACTTCATACCACCCTCAGACAAATGGTCAGACAGAGAGGGTGAACCAGGTCATGGAGGATCTATTGAGGATGTACTGCATGGATCAGCAGTACAAGTGGGAAGAATATATCTCACTAGTGGAGTTTGCTTATAACAACTCCTATCATGCATCTTTAGGCATGGCACCATTTGAGGCATTCTATGGATGCAAATGCCACACACCCATTAGCTGGGACAGGGTAGAGGATCGAGTGGCTATTGGTCCTGATATGCTCCGTGAGATGGAGGAGCAAATGACATTGATCCCCTCACGTCTAAAGGAAGCAGTTGATAAGAAAAAGAGTTATGTGGATAAGAACCGCACCTTCAGACAATTTTAGGTTGGAGATAATGTGTTCTTGCGTGTACGGCCGCAAAAGAGTTCTATCTCTTTTGGCAGGGCATCAAAATTAGCCCCGCGCTATGTTGGTCAGTTCGATGTGTTGGAAGTCATCAATCTGGTGGCTTACCGACTTGCTCTACCACCAGCTCTTGCCCGTATTCATAGTTTTTTTCTTGTTTCATTATTGAAACCTTATCATCCTGATGCCTCTCACATTTTGGATTGGCGTGCTTTACAGGTATAGGATCCAGGAGTGATCTCAATGGAGCCTACTCGGGTCATTGACCAGCGTACCATCAGGGTGCGCAATGCTGATGTGCTCCAGTATAAGGTCCAATGGGACCAATTTTCAGCTGATAGTGCTACATGGGAGGATGTGGATGACATGCGTCGTTCCTTCCCTCATCTCTTCAGTTAGATGTTGTTTATAGTTGGTAGATCATAGACTTTTGATGTGATATTTTACTCATGCTACAGTGAGTTTTGGTGTGATGATTGTGTCTTTGATGTTTTGGATATTGTTATACTTCAGTTGTTATTTGGACTATCATGTTGGAGACACTTGTATATACACTGTTCTACTCTATGTTATGAGATATTGCTATGATACTTTAAAATTGGTTTCAAAATTCTTGATGAGATAATCATATCATTTTAGGCTTACATTGCAAAAGATTATGAAAATGTTTCTATTGTTGATGCTTACATGACATCAGGACGATGTCTCTTCCAAGAGGGGAGGGATGTCACAACCGGTTTTGCGACCTCCTTAGTATGCAGATCATTCAGTTGACTTATGATGACTTGGATGAATCAACATTCTGGTTAACTATGAGAAATGGTAAATCTTTATTAAATGAGATGGAAATTTGCAAATGTTGCAATTTCTAAATGATTATTTCATTTTGGAGGTATGTTTATCATATGAATTACTGATGATGATTTTTCTTGTCGAGTGTTTGAGAGGTTGCAAGTTGGAGGACAGGGGTGTGGTCGAGGAGAGAGGTCTAGCTCCCCACCTAGTGTCAGATTCGGATGACTGAGTGACACACACACACCACGGTTATACATAGATATAGATGCATATTAATACTTGCTTATTGTTGTGTGGTAGTAGGAAGTAAAATAATGCAAATTATAAATTCGTTAATAATGCAAGTATAAATTAGATTAATTATTTTATCTTCCTATCATATTGTGATATAAATGTTAAAATTTATTAATTCATTTTGAATGGAAAATGAGATTTGAAATAGGCTATTTTTATAATTGTTAGGATTTTGAATTAACTAACATTAAGTTAATTATGTGTACTTACATTTTATTCTTACTCTTTACATCAAGTAAATCAAGAAACGGTTATTGGCCACTAAGGATATAATGCTGAGACACTTTTCATTGTGGACACACCTTCTTGTCATGCACGGGAAAACATTAGCTAAAAATTTGGAAACTGGGTAGGATTTGGGAGAAATTTGGAAAATAGTTTTAAAAGAAGTTTTGCAGAAAGAGCTTGTGTACGCTACAGTTGGGACCATTGTCAGGCTATAGACTCCATTTATAAACCAGGTTCCTCCTTTTGTTTTGAATGCTTTGGTTCAGATTAAATTTTGTGTCACAAACTCTTGGACATTAATTTGATTTCGTTAATCGTCTTCTACGCATCATTTTAAAAGATTTAGTATCTGTGAAATTGTTTTTTTTTCCTTCCTGAGTTTTTACTCGGACATTGAGTTCATTTATAATCCGTAACGACATTTTCCTTTATACAGTAAGGTGTGTAGCTCTCTGACAAAGCAATAGCGGTCGATTAAGAGTTTTTAGAGCAGAAAAGTGGTCTAGTTCCCTGGAAACTCCATGCGCATGTGATTTCATGGAGCCTCTAAACTTATGGTTTCTAGGCCTGCTAGACTCCTCGCTTAAGATATGGTAGAGATTAACTGCTATTGCTGCCCCTTATGCTCTGTAGCGTAGCGTGCCCTCTTTGTTTTCTTTAATTAGAAGCCACGATCACTTTGGCATTGTCAATGCCCCTTAACATAGCTTGAATCTGCTGTAAAATTCTGCTCCGTAGAAAAGAACCCCGATCTTTGAACAGCTTTGAACAGTGAGGACGTCTTGCTAGTTTTGTTGTATGGATATGTGACTGTAAGTTGGTATCTCTATAGGTGAATAATTGGTAGTAGAATAGTAAGGACGTCTTTTAAATTTACACATTGTGCTCGTGGTGATTTATGCAGCACTTTTACCTGCACAAACATTATTAAGGATTTTTAATCAAAAACCCATCCCCACCTTATCGTACCCCATGAAAAGGAAAATAGATAGTGATCTGCAAACAATGTTCTAAGTAAGTTGTAGGTTGAAGAACCTTGACATGACAAACACAGTTATATCCTTAAAATCAGCGAGAATGTGGAGTAGCGCTCAATGAATAAGTACACCTGAAGTGGACATTGAAGAGAGAAATATGGATTCAATGACAATTCCTTTTTTTGTAGATGTTTTAATATTTATCTGTAGTGTTCAGATGCAACATAGAAACATCCGTTTGCCCAGAAAAGAATGCATACAGAGAGCTTTAACTTTTACTTTCCTCACAATGATGATGGCATGATTCTGGGTGCCATGAAATAGGCTAAAACGGCTTAAGAAAACATAATATTTTGGAACATGTTTAGATTTTAAGGCGGAGGCAATTATGAGACCTGTAAACTCTACGTCAAATCTAAATCTTACAGTTCTAGTTTCTGTTATTTGTTTTAACTTGAATCTCTTTGCAATTTCAGGGTTTCTTTTAAGTTTTCCTTTGACTGTTTTCAACATTGTAATAGGTACTCTTAAGCAACAAAAATGAGGAATTTCTTCATTGTTATTCGTGTGTATTACTTTCTTTCTTTTTCTCTCTGGTTGCTTAATGTTTTGATGATTCATATCTAATTCGCACCCAGTGTTTAACCAAGAGCTACTTGAATTTAGTGAATGAGATGAAAATAGGAAGAGTTAAAACTCAAAATCTTCATCTTGTTGTTGAATCATTATGCTGTTAACAGTTCTTGTACCTACTCTGTTTATATGCTGGAAAAAAACTTGAAACCAACACTAGTAGACAGTCTATGTGTCACCAAAACAGCGGTACTCATAATTCTTGTGTTTTGATTTGTTTCTAAGTTTAAAGTGTTGCTGATACTTAAAAGAATGGATATAACATGAGTTGGGATATAATTATGATAAGTACAGGGAACATTTTGGGTAGAAGTTGAGTAGTATTGAATCCTTGGAATTACTTAGTCTATTAAAAAAATGCCAATTGTTGGTCCTTTGTGTGAGGTCGGGAATGTATCAACTAGGATGGAAGTTGTGCCGAATGTAGAGATCAAGGGAGGGTAAATGTTTGTTTGCCTGCCAGTTCAAATCTAGAATAAAATTTACTTTGGCCAAAGTATAAAACTGCATATGTTCTCATTGATTTATGCATGGTTAAAATTCACCCCTTGCTACATTTGTTGTATAGAACCTACTGTAGGCATATGTGTTGTAGGTTAAGTTACACGGCTGCACTAAGACCATCTGAATCTACAGTAGCGAGAAGCTAGGTCTCTCGTGCAGGGAATGGGCGTTCTTCATGTTAGGAAGAACCCCAGGGAAGCTCATCACTTCCGGAGCTGACCACTCCACGGTTGGGCGGTAAAAGTGCCTGGACCCCACCTCTATTCTCAAGGAAGCGTAAGGGACTCAGTCCGAGGCTCAGGAGACAGAACTTGATGAGTTGATACTTCCAGTGTTTATTTTCTTCTTTTCTCTCTATCTCTTCTTGATGTACTTTATCTGGTGATCGACAAGTTGGTCGACACTTCTGGATGTAATAACTTTGTTGTATCAAAGTAATTGTAAATTTGATTTCTTAAACCGACAAGTTGGTCGGCATGAATTGTATGTACTTTGTATAAAGGTCTTAATGTACATTCGACAAGTTGGTTGTTTGAATGATCCTTATTTGATGTAACATGTGATTAAATGTATTGATTTATCGACACTATCTTTCGACTTTTCGACTTTTCAACTAGATATGCTTAAGCTTATGTGACATACTTGGTTGTAAAATTCAGTCTTTACAGGACGCCTGAGAATTTTTTTATGTGAAAAGAGTAAAAGAGAAGGGTATTCAATTGCTATTTGCCATATTCTAGTCCTTTCCAATATTGTTGGTTGAATAATTCTTGGTAATATTCTTGATTATAAGAGTAATATTTTTTTTTTGAGAAAAGATCATAGGCCTATACATAATATTAAAAATAGAGAGTTACATAACTTGATGATACTAAGAAGTTTCTTAATCTGGCCAGAAAACAAAACTACCTAAAAAGAAACAAAATGCCTTCAACAAACATATAGAACAAGGCTTATTCAACACCAAAATTACACCAAAAGAGCTTAAAGCTTAATAGATGATTTTCAAGACCACTCTCAGGAGACTCGTGAATTATCTGCAACTTCTTCTCCCAGAGGACAAACAGGGTCAACATTTGCAATGATATCTTTGCTCCTTTGTTTGTCATCATTAGCCAGAGGGGCTACAATCCTTTCCTTTTCTTTCATGCCCAACGCCTTATCTTTGGGGTGTGCATCATAAAAAGTCTCTGTGACATCAACTAGAAACATGGCCTAGGAAGAGGCCTTTGTGCCAATAGCCTGTGCAAAGTATAAAACATTGTCTTGCTAGAAACAACAAGTTCATATGACAATAAAACTCCAATTAAATCCAATTCTTTGTAAAAAAAAAAAAGAGCAGTTACCAGAGATAAGACCATTCTTAATTACATCATACAGTCTAGTCATAATCACTTTTTATCTTAGATGCATAGATGGAAATAAACCTCCAACTGGAGCCTTACCATTAAAAACATCATATTTCCTAAATGCTACACCAATATGAAATCCCTCTAGAAACTCCTTATGCACATAACTGCAACCATATTTTCAATGATACCTTGCTCCTGAATTAAATCAACTACATTTGAAATGAAAACCATCAACACCTGAGACATAAATATAATACGAGGAGAATTTGGAGCCAACACATTAATCCCTATAACATGTCGAATGTTCTTCTCCGTACTCCCATCATCCCATGTAAAAATCTTGCGTAGGTGATTTCCAATGACCATACCCGAGAACGGGCACTCCCAGGTCTTTGGAGGGACTACAATTCTGTTGTTTAGCGACATGTAGGTCATCTCTGACTCTGCGGGAAAAAAAACTAAGGAAGGACGGGACAGCCTTTCTCTTTATGAAAATGGAACACCCACGGTTGGCACAAATAAGTATTACAAAGTCCACAATTTGTGTGGAATTATTTCCTTTATTTTAAATTTATGCTTCTTTTCAAAACGCATGAAATCCCTTGAAGATCTGACTTTGAAAGCAACACTAATATAAAGGATCCTTAAATTGATGAAAAAATAGAAACATCAGAGTTTTGACACCGCATTAAAACAGGAAATCTCTCCGCCTTTGGTAACCGACCATGAGATAAGCCTATAATGATCTATTGTGACGCCAAATGGGAATTTGAAAACCCATATAATATTTAGATATTGCTATCATCTCACTGGGAAAAAAACTAGAGAATAACACAAAAAACAAGCTTTTAACCAATCCAAAACGCTACCAATGATTTGCAACTCCAACTGCCCGATATCTCTGCTACGTCCAACCATACCTCACCGATGCAATCTCAACCCAGCTGTAAGGAATCTACCTCCGCAAGGAATTACTAATAAACAAACAACGAAAGGAAAGTAATAAGGCTTGAAAGTCTTAGTATTTCACACTAAAGGCAGGCTAAAAACCGCAACATATATGATGACTTGTAACTATTAAAGAAGGAAGCTTGGGTTCCCTTCCTCAAGATGAAAATTGAGGCAACACAGATGAGGAAACCATCTTCATGTGGTTGCTACGATGCCCAAAAAGGCCATAAAAATGTAATCTTGAGCCCACACCGAAATAGGACATACTATGAATATCCCCTGTAGAAATCATTATTGAAATTGTTGACTGCATGAAACATAAACTAATTTTTTATCTCACCACTAAATGTTGGATTGCACTTTCGTAAAAGCCCCAATTTGTAACCAACGTTTGGCTTCCAAAATGAAAATTTAGTGGAATTTGTGTCCCAAAAATTTAATGTATATTAGATTTTTATCTAATATTTTGTTAGAGAATCAAGATGATTATAGACTATTTGAATTCTAAATGTTAGAGAAGGGGTCTTTATTTCTATTTAAATTGTTGTTAGAGAATCAATATTATGAGTTATTAAGATGATTTTAGTCTTATAGGCTATTTAGATTCTTAAAGCTTCTAGCAAGAATATTTAAGGTGAAAGGAATAATTTTTCTTAATTTTTAAATTTACTTTTGGGTTATAGTATTATTTGGAGTAATAAAAAAGATGATGAATCTTAAATAAATAGAATCTGTATTAGTAAGGTTGAAAGGCAAAAATGATTCATTTGTATTTGATGAATTCATAGCACATTTATACAAGAAGAAAAATAGAGTTGAGTAACTACATAACATAACTACAATAAACCTAACAAATGTCTAAGAAGAAACATTTTACACTAATGTTATAGTAATATTTCTCCTTTTATTAAATTATTCTTATAAAAGTAGCCTTGAAGAAACTCACATTTCATCTTCCTAAGGAACCGCAAAAGGTCTATAGATGATACAAAATGAACATCTAGTTAGACAAAAAAAAAAGTACACATTAAATTAAGAATCTATTTTTCTTTGAAAAATATGGAATTAGGTGGAACACTACTAAGTTATCTCATGACCCTTAGAATAGTGTAATTCTAAAATGAATTCTTGAGTTTATGGGTCACCTTTCCTCCAAACTCTCAAATAATAGATTATTCAAATATTCGTTAATATTCATGTTGGAGCAAATAGGAATTTCAATTCTTTACTCTTGATTAATATTGCTTAGGAAAATTAATATTGATTAGGTAGTTTTATAGTTTTTATCATTCAAGTTTGTCAGGGAGATTAGAATTCTATCATGAACTTGGTCACACTTAAAGGGATCAAAGAAAGAACTGTCTAATCGCACATGAAATAATATTGATTGAAATAAAATGCTTGACAAGAAGTTGCAATGAATTGATGATAGTACAATGTATAAGAGATCATGCTTATGAGAATGAACTAGTTACAAATGCTCTACTACAAATATTAGATTCATGATGCAATATAATAAATGATGACACCTTAGATAAATAATGTACAATATGAAAAGGGGATGACATAAAAGGGGCAATTTCCCAAATCATGTGGCACATTAGAATACAAAACCACCTCAAGATAAATGTGATTAACACCATTTGAAGGATGTCAATACAATATTCATTCTTGAAGGGTTTTTATTCCTTTTGTTTCTTAGAATTGAGAAGGAGACATGGATGATAGTGATATGCAAAAGATTAAATAAGAATAGATCTAATCTAATACAACTGAGAAAACTAATGTAAAAGGGAATGGAGAAGAGTGTGAATGCACTTGAAAATGAAATAAGAAAAGTGAGTTTTCAGATTTGAATTCTCAAGTCTGAGAATACTAAAATGAAATACAACTGTAAATCTAAGACCTAGAGACTATGATATGAATCTCTGCCAAATTTGACTTGAAAATGAAGGGCATAGGGAAAAACTCATTATGTACCTGGGAACATAACACTAATGACATTCTATACAAGTGATTTTTGCTTGAGGACTTCTAACTCTGTCTAATATTCTTGATTCTCATTTAGTGGCTTTGTAAATTGTTCCTACACATAGAAAAAAAAGGTAAAAAGGTTGGCTAAAGGGGTTTTCCTTAGTCAAACTCTTATTCAGGAACCAACCTTGAAAATGAAGGAAATTGCATAAGGAAAGTTGAAATAAAAATCAAATCTAAATCGTAAATCACCTTATGGTCTTGATGATGCAATTTATCTTTGGATGTGATCATAAATGTTGATGCAATACATTGATCCAAGTGGAAATCATTAAAGAAAATTCCTTGAATGAAAAATATTGTAGTTATTTAACAATGCTTGATGAAGAAGAAGGAAGAATGCTTGGAAGGAATTGAAGACTAAGAGGCTCAATTGTAGAAAAGATCTTGAAGTCCAATTTTCTTGCTTGATCATGAATGCTTGAAAACTTTGTATTGAATGTTTGCATTAGATAATGGATCCCAAAATGAGGAGAGATATGGGGTTTATATATTGAATCTATAATTTTAAGGGTTAAAACTTACGCAAGCCATCAATGGAAGTAAATCTCTCGCAAACACCTCAACATAGGGTCCTAGGCCAAATATGAGCCTAATTCCTAGGGGACAAAACACCAATGACATTCTATACCTAGGAAAATAAGCCAAAATTTGGACTCTGGGTCCCAAATAGTTAGTAGGTGTAGGATTTATAGGTACAGTTCAATCCAAGATTGGAATAGGTCACGAAGGCCAAAAATAGGGATATAACCTCCTAGGTGATGAAATAAACTATTTTATTTAAGGAAAAATAGAGGAGCACGCCTACAAATAAGGGCTAACATCAATTTTTGAAGAAATTGAATTAATATATGACATTATAATGCTAATTTGAAGGTCCAATAAGAGTTAGGAGAATCTAAAATCAATGTGGAAATTCATATATACTAAAATGGGGATAAATTGAGCACCTAATTAGAGATGCTTACTTTTTAGGATAAAACATTTATACCGTATGATTCTACTTGATACTCATGGTAGAGAGAGAGAGAGAGAGAGAGAGAGAGAGAGAGAGAGAGAGAGAGAGAGAGAGAGAGAGAGATGCAAGGATACATAAAATAACAAAATCCTAAATCTTACTATGATACAATGTCAACTAGTTGAAGAGACCTTGGTAAAGAAAATGTCTCAACTGCTAGCATCATGCTTAGAAAGCTATTATAAGATAAGGATACATAAAATAACAAAATCCTAAATCTTACTATGATACAATGTCAACTAGTTGAAGAGACCTTGGTAAAGAAAATGTCTCAACTGCTAGCATCATGCTTAGAAAGCTATTATAAGATCACAAGTGGTCACTTGAAAAGAGAAAGAACACACATCAATGATAAGAAAAGAGTCCATGATTCAATCAAATAGTGAAGTGTGTTATGTTATGGAATAAGGAAGGAGAGAAAAAGAGAATCATGGATGACATGAACTAGTTATTTGTGTTATTCTAGGTGATCCATGAGAGAAAAAGAAGAGAGAAGAGAGGGAAAAATGGTGTAGAAATGTTTGTTATTCTAGTTCCACCCGTTAAAGGTAATGCAAAGAGGGAGTTGATGGTATCGGCCATGCTAGTCAAGTCATGGAGATTTAACAAAATAAGAGGTTGAATGGTCTAGAAAAATGTGTTATACTAGTCAACCAATGAAAAGGATACGTAAAATGGTCTAGAAAATTATGTTATTCTATTCAACCAATCCTAAAAATGTATGCAAAGGAGACATCAAATAGGCTAGCAAGTTGGGTTATGCTAGTTCAACCAATCCTAGGGATAGCTAGGAAAGCATTGTATCCAAGTAAAATGGTAAAATATGAACAAAGGAGAGTGAACTAGCCCTAGAAAGTTAAATTATGGTAGTTTAATCTACTTAAAATTCTTAAAATAAAAAATAAGGAGACCAGATATACCCCCCCTCCCTTAAGATGGAAAAAGAGGACTATTTGACATCTTTTGGAAAAGAGAAACAAGGGTAAAGAACCATTAACAAAGGATGTATCTCACAAGAAACACCCAGCTAAAGGCAAAGAGTTCACAACTCCCATGAGGTCAAGTAAGGGATGAATGCCAATAAATACCATGCGATAAGTGTTAAAGGGATCCT